>VMKM01002188.1:0-57500 GCA_008360985.2 Macquaria ambigua | reverse complement strand
CCATCTCTCTCTCTCTCTCTCTCTCTCTCTCTCTCTCCTCATTTCCCCTTTCACTACTGTCAAATCTCGAATAAAGGCATAAAAATGTATGACATGCAACAAATGTCCCTAACTGGAACTGAACCGAGGACATTGTGGTTATATGGTGTGCACACCAACAATTTGGCAGCATTTTTTGTCATTATGGCTCACAAATACCAAAGGGACACTTTTACTGTCATTAAAGTGTTTTCAGGAAATTCATTTTTACACTTTTGCCTCAGTTCCTCCTTCACAGAAAAAACTGTCCCTATCTTACTATGTTTTGCTCCTTTCAGTGACTGAATGTTTTTGCGCAGCCTTTCTGTCCCCAGAAGAAGCTGCAGAGTGAGCGCTCGTCGCCTTCACGCTGCTCTCCGGGGTCAAATCATCCCACTACGTCAAGTCGTCCCGTCCGCCCGGTAAAGATGTCTGCAACGGGTCCAGGCAGCTGTCGTTAGCGTAGTTAGCACGCATTAGCTCGGAGGGCTAACATGGCTTGTTTACTATATTGTATTATGTCACTTCCGCCAAACCCCATTCAAAAATCGGAACAAATAGTCGAATATTCGTATTGAACAGCCAAATCCGATTAGACTGACAAAATTCAGAGTCGGGTACAGCCCTAATATATTCAAAAATGGAAATGGACACAGTCCCATTTGTTCTACACTGAGAGAGTCCACACGCTCACATATCTTGGGCTGCACACGGAGGGTCAGCGCGCAGACCAGGACCAGGTTTAAGCCGACAGATGACACATTTGACAGAAACTCATTTGAGTTGACTTGTCTTTCTGTCAATGTTACAACAAGTTAAACATTTAGCTGCTCTTTGTCTCCCCATCAGAGCACGAACACACACACACACACACACACACACACAAACTGCAATTTCCAGCATTGATTTAGATCATTTCTCAAACAAGAAAACAGAAAAAATGGTTTCTAGTGATGAGTAAGTCAGTCTGCAACTCTGAGTTTTCATGTAATTAAAATGGTAAAAATGAAAATGTGCATTTCTTTCCTCCACTCTGCTCACATTTGTGTTTTTTCTCTGAGTAGAAAGGAACTATCCAGACAAATCTGTCGACATGTGTATCACAACTCTGTACAAAAAGAAAGAAGTCTTGGTTATAGAAAAACAAATAAAAGCTTAAGACAGTGTGTATATAAGCATATACGTGTCTGAAAGGGATCTAAAGGACAGGAAACAGAACGCGAGGCCCCTACACGTCCCTCGGGGGGCCAAAGATATTGAGAGCAAAATCCAGAAGCATTCTTCTGATTCCAGGGTTAAAGTTTGACATGCTCCGGGAGCAACGTGAAGTTCATAGCACATCCTTTGAACGAGAAGCTGTTTCTAACTGAAAACACACGACTGGACACGCAGCGAAGTCAGGTGATCAGCTCTGAACCTCAGCACCGATTCAGAGCTGTAGGACTGTGGCATTTAGGCAACGACTGAAGGGAGACTTTTTGAATTTAGTATCATTTCTTTAAAACAAAAAAAAGAAGACTGTCAGCCTCTACTGGCCATGGCCAAGACAAAAAAAACCCAAAACAAAACAGAAGAGGGTTTCTCTACAGAGCAAGAGCTTTAGATTTCGTGATAGCAGGTAGTGAAATGAGTATAAAGCCGAATGAAAAATCACCTCCAACGTTATGCGTTTTTGGACCAAACAGTTCTGGGGACTCCCTGAGAGGAACTGCCCACTGGGGAGCTCCCCGAGAACTTCATACCTCCAAGGGCTTTTTTTCTGTTTACATTCACACCGCCAATAGGAACGCTGAAGTGACGTAAGCTGCCCGGCAGTTGGTACGTCACTCACAACATCACATTCACCTTGACGAGTCAAAATCACGTTGTATTTCCCCCGTCGCATATACGCTCAGTAAAGCCTGAACTTCACTGTCGCTCCATTTGTCCGTGTTTTGGTCCATTTTTAAGACTACAGTTACAAGCTGTTTTAAAGATGGTGGCTGCCGGTGCTGCATTGGCTCATGTGTTCGACCAATGTGCACTTAGGTCACTCAAGGTTCCTCTTATGCTGGGAGAGTACCTGCTCTCCCTCAAAACGCTGTTCTAACAACTACGATCGTTCCCAGTTCTTGCCGTGCGAACACAATAAAAAAGGGGAGGGGTTCTCCAACTGTTCTTAGAACTATGAAAAAGTTCCTCTGCTCCAAAAATGGCTAATGTTATTTGCTTCATACAGTCTTTGATTGTAAAGGCAACAATCCACTTTGCCTACATTTATACTTGCAGGTCTTGTCACCAAGCTTTTCCCTACATCTCATATTTTTGGCCTTATCGTCTTATATGACGAGAATATAAATATGAAATCCCAAGGATGATACACGAATGTGTTGGAAATAAAGACATTGTGAAATAAATAAATCATATGAATCATATACAAAATGTAAAATATATCCATGAAATTGTGAAATAATCCCAAATATTTACAATATACAGAGATTGGCACAGCTCATATTTATTTCTCTCTGCTGTTTTTTTATTTTAAAATGTCTTTGTCAATCAAGACAAACAGGGCGGAGCCAGTTACGTGATTGGCTGTTGCTTTGGCCTGAATGAGTGGAGAGCCAGTCACATCACTGCCTCTGCCCTGCTCGAGCTGAAGCTTAAAAAGGCTTATTATTCATATTTTAGATTTTGTCTGAATGTTGCCATATGATTATTGATTTCACAGTGACTTATTGATCTATAAAAGAAGTAAATTAAATTAAAGAATCGTTAGTTGCAGCCCTGATGGGAAATTGCAGCATCCATTTTTAGAATCACAAGTTGTAGTAAACCCACTATTGTGAGATTAAACTGTCACATAGCACCTGTAGCCACATTGATAAATGCTGTATTTTGATTTATTTACAGTAAAACACATGAATCTCTGAATTGATAAAAACTGGCCTCACAAACCATCGCACTACTCTGTCTCTCTCTCAGCTGTCTGTCTCCAGCTCTCGGTGGGAGTCAGTCTGTTGCCTGGTCGAAACACACACACACACACACACACACACACACACACACACACACACACTCTCTCAACAAAAGGTTTTGCTGACCCCCTTTTCCTCCAACACACACACACACACACACACACACGAACACACCTCCACAGGATTTATGGATTAGTGGCGGCCTCCCAGGTCAGCCTCCCTGAATTGCCTGTCAATCCCATCAATCAGACTGCTGTTACCGTGGCAACGGGCAGCCAGCAACAGGTCAAACAAGGGGGAGAAAAACTGATGGAGAGAATAATAAAAGATATTGGAAGAAAACAAGAAGAAGTTTTTTTGGATAGCAATGGAAAAAAAACCTCTCAGGTTTAAGTGCTTTAAACGTTCGAGTCGAGCCATCAAAGACCACTTTGTCCAATTGTCTCATACAAACATGCGGACACGGTACTAAAAGTGCACTTAATAAGCCAACGAAAGACACGAGCGTTACTTCATCATGTAACCTCGCAGGACAGGGCCCTCAACAACTCTGCCATGTCCTTAAAAACAAAACGTGAAGAGGTTAAGACCTGCTACTATTGATGATAAGAGGAGGATGACTGGAAGTGGAAGATAATCAGAAGAACCGGCTATCCTGAGACCTGAAGCCAAGTAGAGTGACCCCTTCTGTTTATTCTGTATTGCCTGCTCCACTGGTTGCAACAAGAAGTCCGATTGTATAGAAGTCAATGAGAAAATGACCCAACTTCTCACTTGATTTATTACCTCAGTAAATGTTTTCCTAAAGAGTTCATGGTCTCAATCTCTAGTTTCAAGTCTTCTTCAACACAGCATGACGTTCATTTTGTAAACGATGGTCCCATTTAGAGTAAAATAGACGATAAAGCAGGGTATGCTTTAGGGCGTGGCTACCCTGTGATTGACAAGTCGTACTAAAAGACACTCTAAGGAGTCGGCTGTTTCATTTTCTCCAGTAAGTACATTTACAAGCTAACTTTGTAAGCAGCGACTTTGCACGGTGTAGCCAGGAGCCAGGAGCAGTCGAGTTGCTGGTATAGGTGGAGGTGCACAGTGTCCTCAGGTTCTTAGATCTCCAGCTCCACCCTCTCCTCCAAAATGGAGACGGCCAAAATGCCAAACTCGAGGCTTCAAAACAGTAGTCCACAAACCAAAGAGTGGCATCGTGGTGGCTATGTCCACTTCTTTTATACAGTCTATGCAATTATCACAAATCTATAAATGGAAAATTTCTGAAAGCTACAATTCAGCAGTTGTGATGTTTTTGAAAATGCCTGAGACCTCTTTATTTTTTAACATTTTTTACTTTTATCATCGACCCTTTTCTTGTATCTGAAACGCAAAAAACACAAAATCATCAACCATCGCTGAAAAGGGCAAAAGACAACGTACCTTTTACCTGTCGGTCACATTGCAACAACGTTCTCACAACTTAAAACTGGACCCTGGACACCTGATAAAACTGGCCCACCACTCTATTCAACCTGACACCCCTCCATACTAAAAGTGACTTTTTGGTAGTTTCTGTAGAAGTCATGAATTATAATAAACATTAACTCACACTAAAGATACTGTTTGAATGTAAACTATAGCATATGTGTGCATACGCCTGAGGAATGCAGGTGTGTGTGTGTGTGTGTGTCTGGCCCCTGGCTGGTTTAATAATTGTACACATTCCTTGGTGGCACCACATTCCCGGTGCCTCGGGTAACCATGGCGATAAGACGGGAGACACACAACAAAGGGACAGAGGGAAGGACGGAGGGATGAAGGAGAAGCTTCTACAAACTCTGCAACTTTAAATGTCACCTGTTGAGACAAAGTCAAAATATTTGGTGATGATTCTTTTATCGAAAAATATCCTGTAGCTGAATCCACACGGTATACAACTTTTTGTACATTTATATTATATATTCTTATCTAGAACTGAAACGCTTAGCCGCTTAATATATTAGCTACAAACTGCTCTCAAACATTACATTTTTGATAATTGATTAATCGTTTTTTAAGCAAAAATACCAAAAATTCATTGGCGTCCTCTTCTTAAACGGTTTTCATAGTCGTCTGTAACAGTTAATTGAATATCTTTGGGTTTTGGGCTGTTGGTCGGACAATACAAGGCATCTGAAGACTTGGCTCTGGGAAACTGTAATCAACATCTGTCAGTATTGTCAACAGCCAATCAATTAATTGTAAAAACAATTGTCAGATTTGTCAAAAATCTAAAGAATCAGTAGGTTGCAGCCCTATTCTTTTTAAGATTTCTTTTTGGCATTGTCGCCTTTGTTGGACAGTGTGACAGTGAGGAGGCAGGCAGGAAACATGGTCACTCAGGTTTAAAGTTTTTAAGATAAACCATAAAGATACTTATTGCTAAAAAGATGAATTCCCTGTAAAACGAGGCACTGAGACACAGCTGATTTACTATTCCATTCAGACGCATCATGTAAATATCAAGTTAAATTGATTTATTCTGTATCCACATGTGCCTTCGGGGCTTAAAAATGTCTCCGTTTCCATGAGTTTCAATGATAAGAGCTGATACAGCTCTAATGGCTGGAATCCACATCTGGATCAGCATCAAAATCCAATCAGCTGTTCTTTGGCTGCAATAATCTAAATGAAAACAGAACAAAAATCCAATCTGAAAGGAATATGATTACTGAAATGAATTTAATAAATGTAAATAAATCGTAACTCCATAGAGGACAAAACACCAACACCAACCAACACGGGGTGGACGACAGGAGAAACAGATGGAGGGGAAGAAGTGAGGTCCAAGAAACAAAAAGACAGAAAGGAAATGTGTTCAAGTGACCTCCAGATGGGGACACTCCAGGCAGAGCTGGGCACTGTTATCATGCTCTCTCTCTGTGTGTGTGTGTGTGTGTGTGTGTGTGTGTGTGTGTGTGTGTGTGTGTGTGTGTGTGTGTGTGTGTGGAGACTGGACAGTATCAGTGTGTGTGTGACAGACAGACAGACAAAGAAGAAGAAGGTTGGACAGCTGATAAATGTTCCTGTCAGAAAACTACAGCAGAGAAAACACAGAGCTGTGAACTGCTGCCAATCAATCCATGACATCACCGACAAGTGTGTGTGTGTGTGTATGTGTGTGTATGTGTGTATCTCCCAGACTTTCCCAAGCCTTTTCAGTGCATTAATGAGATTCAATTAAACACTGATTAGTGAAAGGATTTCTCAACATAACTCATTAAGTACACCACCTAGTGATTTAAAAAACAGGCACATTTATCCATAATCGCTGAATGAAGTCCTGGATCCAAATTCAGGTCCTAGACATTTTCTATTAGGGCGGCAAACAACGGTCATTGTTTTCATTATTGATTAACGTGCTGATTGTTTTCTCGAGGAGTCATTTGGTCTATAAAATGTCAGAAAATAGTGCAAAAATTCAATTTACTATCATATTAGACTAAGTAAGGAAGCAAATATTCACATTTTAAAACCTGGAACCAGTGAATCTTTTGCCTTAAAAGCAACTCAATCGATTATCAAAATTGATGGTGTTATATTTTTATTGACCGATATTGATTTCTAATATTCAATTAAGAATTTTCAAAGATTTTGCAGCCTAGGAAGAAGTATGCACTAACTAGGCATGCAATATTTTGATTCTTGATTGATTGATTCTTCCTCAGAAACACACACACACAGTATCTATTATAACGCACAGCATGTGCAAGTGTGTGTGTGTGTGTGTGTGTGTGTGTGTGTGTGTGTGTGAGAGAGTGTGGAGAGACGCGTGTGAGATATTTCTTTACAGTAAGCCAGGCGGATGTGCAGATTATTCTGGCGTCTTCTGGGCGTCAAGAGTGAAGAGTGAGTGAATGTGTGTGTGCGTATGTGTGTATGTGTATGTGTGTGTGTGTGTGTTGGGGAATGAGGTAGAGAGAGAGAGAGAGAGAGAGAGAGAGAGAGAGAGAGAGAGAGAGAGAGAGAGAGAGATAAGACACAGGAGTAAGGAAATAATGGCAGTGTTGTAAAGGAGAGACGGAGCTGCAGCTGCATCTGTCAGTATGTGGAAGAGATTTAAAGGAGCCGTCTGTGGTCAGAAGTGTTTCTGCTCGTTTCCTGCATCACCTCACTGGAACATTATTTTAATAAAGCATGACTATATATATATATATACACACACACACATACATACACACCCACCATAGGTCATATTTTTTTGATGATCAACTTGAGATGGAATCTGGTTGCATCGGGCAAAGGTTGCAACTATGCTGAAAGGATAAGCTGATTATTCAGTTGACAGAAAATTAATTGCCAACAATTTTGACTAATCGTTTAAGTCATTTTTTCTGTTTTATATTGATCTATATTGGGTTTCTGGGGGGTTTTGAACAGTTGGTTGGATAAAACAAGCTATCAGAAGATGCTTCCTTGGGCTGTGGGAGCGATGGGCATGTTTCATTATTTTAAGACATTTTACACACTATAAATCAAAGAATCTGCAGATTAATCATTAATGAAAATAATCACTAGTTGCAGCCCTGATTGCAAGACCGAAAATTGATGCTTTTCATTTTTTAATTAACCATTAACTTTGACCATTATTTTTGGGCTTCTGAGTTAAACAACAACAAACACAAATTGACGTAAAATTCTTCAAAAAGTTAAAACTTTTTTGGTGCATCAGCCAACTCGGAGCTCAAACCGTTTGCCTTGACAGACTGGACCTAAAAAAAGATGGAGGCAGCACATAGCTATGGTTGGTACAGCTAACATTTTGAAAGAGCTCGTCTTTCTTTGAGTAAAAAAACTTCGACTATAACTGCATGCTCCAGACCTCATCCTATCAGATCCTAAAACATCTTTAGGATGAGAGTGAATGATTCCTGCATGTTACAGTGTCAGAATTCACACGAAGAGGATGTAAAATGTAAAAACTTAATGACGCTGTCTTTGTAAAACTCGCTGATGGCCTTCCCATTCATTCTGTTTCCACTGACTCGTCTTATTATCTCTCAGGCAGTGTGTAATCTGTCTCAGTGCGTCTCTGCAGACAGATCCAGTGGTGCCAGGCTGAGGAGCAGCTGCTGTAATCACACACACACGATCCCCAGAAGAAGAAAGAAGCGAAGTTGATTGGCTTCTTGTACAGTGTATTAGTGTATCTCTCTGGAGAGATGGCAACTGCTCTGTGTGTGTGGGGCTTGGACAGCTCCCAGAGAGCGGCGAGGGTCATTCCTCACATTCCAAGTCAATCTCAGTGTCTCTCTTGTACCTCTCTCTCCTTCCCTAATCCTCCCCGAACATGAATTCCTCTCAGAAACTTCGAAGCTTTGTTAGTATAAGATGTGAAAAAAGAACTGATGTGTCTCGCAGTCCAGTCCGGTCAGCTTTTCTGCCAAACAAAAGGTTCCTTACAAAGAGAATCGTTTTCACATGTGCATGAATCAGTTTAGAATTTCAATTCAGAGACGAAAGCAATGTCGGGATTGTCACATTGTATGCCAAATGTTTATGTTGTTTTGATCATTACAAATTAAGTTTTCTTCAATCTGCAGCGCAAACCCAGTCTAACGTCTGTTTTGTGATTTTAAGAGGAACATTTTCCTTCTTGTAATGAAGCAACACCGATCACAACGTCATCAGAAGATTCCAGAGGCGTCCGCACATTTTCAACAGGTCGCCCTGATTCACACACCAAATAGATGATAGTTAGTTAACGAGGGGCTCATTATACATGCATGTGCCATTAGAAGAAGGAAGACACCAACAAGTTCTCCAACCTAAAGGACTAAATAGGTTGTTTGTCACTGACTTTCAAAGCAACCCATATGACTGTTAAGGTTTGGTTAGATTTAGGTACAAACAACTACAGAATGATTACGGTTATGGTTAAAAGAATCCAACATTCAGTGCATTTACATCCACATCAATAACCAGGCAAGAGTCGGCTTTTTGCAGTAACCTGATATCTTAAACGCTGAATGAAACGATCATCACATGTAGAAATACATGTACTCAAAGTACTACCATCCAAAGGCCGACTCAAACTGAAACTGACACAAAGTAGAAGCCTCTAGAGGTACAAATAATGTAAATAACCAATCAAAATGTGACTTTGTGAAAATTTTAAAGTTCAGATTCAGTGTAGGGGAGAAATCTGATTACTGACCTGCTGCTGCAGATTTACAGTAACCAGGTTACAACAACGGTAAAGGCATCGCCTGATTTTCTGGTTTCTCTGCGTAACCTGGTTCCTTCTGATAGACACTGATCATAAATCACACTAGAGCTGCAATGATTAGTCGATTAATTGATTAGTTGATTGACAGAAAATTAGTCAGCAACTATTTTTGATGGTTTCCTTAGCTTTTTATGACGTAAAGTGTAAGTGAGTAAACTAAATATCTTAACAGTTAATCGAGAAATAATCATCATATTAATTGATAAATATATTGTTAGTTGCAGCCCAAAATCACATGGGTCCTTGTCAGCTACCGTTTTAGGCATTTAGCCTAGCTAGTTAGTTAAACATGGGGGGGTAGAACATGTTTGGGAAGTTACCCAGGACCCCCGGCTCGTATAAATCATCTCCTCAACGCTTCCCTCATCTAATATGATGC
This sequence comes from Macquaria ambigua, assembly GCA_008360985.2. Taxonomy (NCBI): domain Eukaryota; kingdom Metazoa; phylum Chordata; class Actinopteri; order Centrarchiformes; family Percichthyidae; genus Macquaria; species Macquaria ambigua. The sequence goes on along the minus strand of VMKM01002188.1, from coordinate 47,887 downwards.
TGTAGCTCTACTGTATTCACACTGTAAACAGAGACAGTCCTGTAGTGAGCAAACATGTTTCAGGTCTTTGAATGGGAAAAGTTAAACCATGCTTTTTGAATATCACATTGGAGGAGGCAATGAATTTCTGTTCGTACATTAAGGGCGTCTACACTGTCCCTTTATCCCTCTCTCGCTCTCTCCAGGGGTTTGGGAATATCCATCTACTCTTCCTTTAGAATTCCAGGACAGAATTCCTGAGGGAGGACTCTCACAGCTCCTCTTAGATTTCAGTGAGAACATTTTCTGACAGTTTCAGATTTCACTGTTTAAAACGAGACGCCTCTTTAAACGTGTCTTGTTGAATTATAATGTCTGAAAGCGATACTGTGTCTGTCAAAGCAGAGGCTTTGACTTTTCCACTGTCGCTTGATTTATCCTCCAACACAACCGAGTTCAGTTTGCTTGAAATGCACTAGTTTGTGCAAAGTGTCATCTGAAAAGTGTTTATAGCCGTTCCAAATGGCCACAGAAAGACAGGGTGAAAAGGGCAACATGTGATGAATTGTACAAATGGATATATAATAATATTAACAGTGCACACTAATGGACAATCACTCCATAAAGTTGGTGTGATTGTCAGATTGTCCGTTTTGGAAAGTACTGCTTTGTACTTTGCAAGACTCGTCAGTTGTTGGTTGTTGCAATATCTATTTGATTTGAGCCTCAAGTTTTGCCAATCAAAGGCGTCTAAAGGACAAAACCATCAGTGACATATGACGTGAAACAAAACACTCATCGAGGGTTGATGCCAAGACCTCGGCAGGATACGCCATTGTCCAATTTTCCTGTTTCCTACACGTCTTTGGCACCAAATCATGCGCATGACGCATCGAAGCCCGAGTGTGTTTTGCCCTTTTTATGATTTCACACATCTCCTTGCAACAGTAAAGACATAATGAGAAATGTGTCTACAGTCATTAAGGGTTTTCACACTTACACAGGGATAAGAATAGATTAAAACTTATTTCACGTTTGGATTTACTCATTATTATTGTATTCATAATCTTCACCCAGAACTTACAGTCCTGACAGAGATAAATGAACAAATATAACCTTTTAAAGACAGAGATAAGCCTGGTCTGAAGTGGGGTTTAGTTAGCCCCAGGCTAAGGGGTGGGCATACCTAACATTTAAAGCTGCAAATGTTGAATTTAGCCCAGGGCTAAGTGACCTGTAAGACTCTGGTAACTTCCTCAAATGATCTGCTGCTGTGATTTAAACTGGGAGAGAAATAAACAGGACATAAACTCAAATTCCTTCAGTTCAACAGTCGTCTTCATGTCTTTTTTCCCAGACAGAAAAAGGAGTCACCTGGAACTACACATTATCTACGGGCCTGTAAATGAAAGGTAGAGAAACACTCAGAGAAGTCTACCTAATAACAACCTGCATGTTCCCATTAACCACCTCGATACAACTACACAGTCCTCCAGGTGGCATTTCATTGCCCACAGGCTAAAGATGTACAGAGGCCTGCACCTTCCTTCACACCTTTAACACCTATACATTCATGCAGCCGGCCCATACATGCTCAGCCAGAGATCTCAGTGCTCACTTCAGAAATGTAAAGATTACAGACTCTCTCTGTCTTTATCTTTCCATCTTTATGCTGGTTTGCACAGCATTAAAAGCTTTTGCACATACCCATATATACCATCTCTGACATGTCAGGGCAAGACCAGAAAAGCTGGGTTAAGACTCAGTGATATGCTGCGTTCCAGGGATTGTCACAAAGTCGGAAATACAGACTTCCCGCTGGAAAAAATGGAATGGCAAAACCCGTCAAGATGGAAATTATAGTTGGAGCCGAGTGAGATTACAACTCAAATCCAGCTGTTTGATTTTAAGCCTCAAAAGGACGTTAAATGGTACGGAAGTCTGTTCATCAAAGAAAGACAAGTTGGAGAAATTTTCTTGTAACTTTGACATCCATATCTCATAATTATAACTTTTAAAATAGTTTTCAGTACCCTGAATATGTCTTTGTCTCATAGCTATTAGAAAACTATCAACTTTACTCAATGCCAAGTCATAATTCAGTGTCTTTTGACCTTGGTTAACGCATTGCTAATGCTCTATGCTAACTAGCCTGTTATGTTGCAGAGTAACACTAGCATAACATTAGCTGTTGCATAGAGGACACAATTTCAGATCGATCAACAATATCTCATGACCATCCATGTTTCTCCCCTGGTTTTTCCCAAACTGGACAACTAGAATGTCCTGGGAATTGCAGACTTCCCGGCTTTGTAGGGAACGTGGGACTAAAAAAGGTGACAGAGAGAAGGAGAAGACAATGAGAAAAGTGGTCAAGATAGTGAGGGAAGAAATGCAGACGGTAAGAAGATAGGAGGAGAAGGACGAGGAGAGAGATAAGAGAGATGATTCCCGTCATGGAAAGACTGACTGAGGCTTCTTCTCAGAGAATTCTTATCTGAGCAGACGAGGAAAAGGGAGGAAGGGAGGGTGAGAGAAAAGACAGAGAGCAAGAGAGGGAGAGGAGTAGAGAAAAGGAATCATACCTCTACTGCTACTGTTTGAATCCGTAGTGTTCATATATTAAACAGTTCTAGCGAATTGTCAGATTTTGGCACCTGGGGGTCCGAACAAGATGAAGTCTCAGACTCAAAGTTTGCCATCACTCCTATTTATTTTCGTCTTCACTGTCCATGAATTCATTTCCCACGTACATGTACCAAGCACACAACTTTGAATCTTAAGGTCATATGTCAGTTTATTTGAACTACATTTGGATATACCTACAAACCATGCAATATGACTGCACACAGCTGAGGGAGAAAACCTGCATTTTTCAATTTTCAAGCATCTCTGTGCCGTCTGAGTGCAATTTCTTTTTTGAAACAAATTCTCATATAAACAAACTGCTGAATAAAACCGAACAAACAGCTTCTCTTGCAAGGACTGCATTCACATTAGCCATGTTTGAAGAGCGAGGGTTGGGAAGAGAGAGAAAGATGATGGAAGAGCAGTGAAGAGGGAATAAGTAGCAGAATGAAAGAGGAGGGGAGGGAGGTGAAACAGATAGAAGAGGCCCGGAGGAACAGTTTATCCTCTGGGGTCTTCTACAGATTGATGCCTTGTTCCACAACTCAGTTCAACATCCCCCCAGGATGTGGAAACTCCTGCACAGTGTGTGTGTGTGCTCTTGTACTTCTATCTTTGTGTGTTTTAGACCTTGAGAGTGAGGACATTTTGTCCGGTCCTTGCTTCAGAATCAAATTGTATGCCTAAACATACTTGGCACATAAAAGCTGATTCTGAGCCTTCGAAGGGCTGTCTGAGGGTGAAGACTTGGTTTTAGGGTTTAAGTTAGAATTAGGCCCAGTTTATTCTAGTAAAGAACTACTTCCTATGACGTGTTGTCCGACCCATCAGAGGGCAAGTGTTTATAGTTTAGTTTAGTAAAGCTGGCCGTCATAGAGAGGAAACACAGTGACATTGTTTAAATGTGGGGATTATGGTGGACATTTCCAGACTGTCACTCCTGGAAGGCGTTCATAGTTTTGCACTCACTGAAAAGTGATGAGAAAAAGAGAGCTAGAAAGGTTCAAACCCTGGCTCCTTTCTCACCTCTCCACAGCTGACCAATCGCGGCGTGAACGTCTGAATGTCAGTTTCAGAAGGTTTCAGAAATTGTTGGCCCCCACTAAACCGACGTCGGACAAAGCGTACTGGCTTCAGGTTTAGGTTAAGGTAAGGGCTGGTGGGTAATTTCAGGGTAAGGGCCTGGGGAATGCATTATGTCAATGAGGATCCTCGAAAGTAAGTAGAAATACAAATGTGTTTGTGATTACAGGTACTTCACTGGCAGATTGCTGGTTCAGGACTGAAGGATTGTGGGTCTAATGGAGGTAAAAAACTGGATTTAGACGTTCCTGGACGAATTACCCTCATCATGTTCTCAACTATTAGCATCACCCTCTCTCTCTGAAACCACTGTACATACTGAAGTTTCACCTCCCTAATTACAAAGTCAGTCTCACTAACATTTGCAGACTTGGATTCAGACTCTAAGTCATTATTGTCTTGTTGAGTTAATATCAATAAACATGTGGTCCTCCAGAAAACATTAATGTGCCAGTGAGTGCAACTTTGAAAACAACATCTGAACTGTTTGGTGGATCACTCTGCCAGGTTTGGTCAAATCTCGATCAGCGGTATTTGAGTTATTACACCTGACACACAGACGGTGCAGCCCTTGGGCTTGTCAGTGTAATTCTGAAAAACTTCAGAAATGTGCATCCTTCACTCACATTTCACAAAAGCCTCATAAGTCGTGTCAAAAGAAACAAAAAAAACAAAAAAAAACGCAAAGTGACACACACAAATCTGCCAAAGTGATCAGATAATGCTGACAAAGTTCAGAAGCTTCCCAACTCCCTCACGTAAAAACTCAGCTGACATGTTGCAGCCTGACGGACTGAAATGACCATGAAATTCACCTGGGAAAATGTTGCTGAAAATGTTCCAATTGTGTCCAAATTCAAAGAGGGAGAGGAGAGGAACTATGGGATATAAAAAAAAAAAAAAAGGCCCAGAAAGGGAGGACAGAAGGAGAAGGAAGGGAGGTTTCCTCTCCTGTGACCCTGACTTTCTCCACGTTCCCGATCCACTCCTGCTTTCATGTGTTCCCTCCTTCCCTTATTATAACAGACAGCTGGGGCAAATTCCATAATTAGTGAAGAATGGGAGGAGGAGGAGGAGGAGGAGGAGGAAGGGTGATAAGGGAGAGAGAAGGGGGGAGTACAGGTCGCCCTAATGAAGAGAGAGATGGAGGAGGAGGAGAGAAGGGGAGGTGGTAGAAACTCTTCAAGGTAAAACACATTCAGGCACACACAGACAAATGATAGTGATCTGTCTTATATCAAATACAGGTTCAAGATTTGTGTTCAACAGTTTGGGTTTAATTTGAACCAGGATTAAACTGGATCTAGTTTACTTTTGTACGTGTCTGTATCATGTCTTTCAAATCAAATATAAGGTGAAATCACGGTTAAGCCCACAAAAATGCCACACAAGTCCTAACTTCTAGTCTCACGATCAATTAAGTTAGTAGCTAACAGTTTAAACAATAGACACACATTAAATGCATGGCATTAACGTGGCATTTGTTGTGAAATGGTGCCTCTTTTTTTCTAAATTTAATGCTTTATTTCATAAAAGTATATTCATTTTTATAATGACCACAGCCGCAATAAAACACCGCGGAAAAAGTTGCAACAATGCAAGTTCTTAAGTTTTTAAAATTGAAAATTACAGTGACTGCTTCATTATCTTGTTCCTGATCATATAAATGTGATTTATTGCTGTCACATAATGTCGCTAGTTAGTGAAAGATCGTGATTTGGGTTAAATGTTTAGTGAAAATAAACATGTTGTGTCTCAAGTCACGGACTTTTCATGTTTTCTCTAACCTTAAACAGGTGTTTAAAAGGTTTAGTAATGCTGTAGTCACTACAAGCACATGTTGTATTACAAGATCAGATATTTTGGCAGAAAACAAATGAAACATGTTGTTGAAACATTTACTGATACGTTCAGTAATAACATTTTTGCGACTTGCCAGGTACACTAATCAACATTTCCTCATTATGTTAACAGAAAACGTAATCTGATCAGCATTACGTTTACTTCAAAACGTGTTTGCTGTTGCGATTAGTTGTATATAAGTGTAATTTCTAGGAGACATGGTTGCAATTAATGAGTTTAGAAGTCATGCTGAGGGACACATTTTGCTTGCCCCACCTCACCCCATCTGCAGAGAGGTCAAAGGTCAGGGTCTGGAGCAGGATTGGTGGGGAGTCATTGTCTTGTTCAAGGCCAACACTGAGGCTTAAACTCTCGCTGACAGACTAGGACACAGCTCCGTAGACATACTGGTAAACTAGTTCCAGACTCAGTGGAAGGTGCGTTCAATAGACACAGATAGCAGAGACACAGGTGTAACTAATTACATTAAAGGTGGCTCTGTTCCATTTAAAGGCTCCAGTAAGCCATGCCGTTGAGCCAGCATGCACAATGCAAGGGCTCTGGGATTGGCAAAACTAAATGGTATGCAGCCATCGTTAAAGTTATTAATTACTCCTGTGCTTTTCCTGCTGTGACATGTCAAAATGTCTTCTGTGAAAAAAGTCCATTACACCTGTCCAATGTTACTACATCAAGGAGGCAAAACATCCTTCATATCAAGTAATTTCACCTCATAACTAAATGAAATTCTTCCTACAACAAGAAATATTTTGGACAAGAATCCCACTTGTTTTCAGAGCAGTTGTCCTTGTTCAAGAGGTTTTCTAGTAATGAGTATCCAGAAACAAGACAGATATAAGCAGATTACTGCACCAGAAATATCAAAGTATGTAAAAATATCTCATGCACTTGTATTTTTTTAGTTACTCTTCCAAGAAAATACAACTTTAAGACTCTTTAATTGACGACATAGCTTATTAGCTACATAGACATTAGCAAGACATGTTACTGGAGCATACGGTGTCCATCATGCAGAAAGGCTGCCAGACAGAAATGTTCTCCACCATGTCAAATATTCCCAGTATGGGTTACAGTGTAAGGCTGGATGTTAATGGTGACTGGGAGTGCTGAGGCTCCCCAGCTGTTGGCTTTAATGGAACCGGTCACAGTTGCTGCAGCTCTCAGCTTGTTGCCCTCAGTCGCTAATAAACACCTCCTCTCTGTCCGTCACTACAAATGTCTTTCTGTATCTGTCTGCTCTGATGGCAGGATGACCCGCTGGAGCTCACAGGGTCACGAGTTCGGTCCCTGCCAACAGCTGATGGTGACTCATTAATGTGTCCAAACTCCAGGTTGGGTGTCTTTCAGAAAGATACACGACAAGGAGCAAGTGTAGAGCTCAGAAATGACTAGAAACACACACACACACACTTTCAGGTCGTCTCCATAGTTTCTCAGTGTGATGAGGTTTTAAATGTGGACATTGCCCCGTGGAGCGCGTCACAGTCACAGTCTGTGAACTCTGACTAAGCTTCATTAAGACACTGCTAGCTGAGCTGGACACACACACACACACACACACACACACACACACACACACACACACACACACACAAAGTTAGTCACTTATAGCTGATCATTTAGTCCAAACCCTCTATTTTCTTTTCTTTTAAGACATCTGAAGAGTATTTTTCAAGGATTTTAGACCTGAGGGATTTTACTCAAAGCTGTATATTATCTAAAGGATCAACAGGAGATTTAAGTAATGCTTCTGAACTGAGCTGATGATGCACGATTCAAACAATTATGCAACATTAGGGAGGTTTTGGGGGATTGTGATGTTCATTGCTAAATAAAAAACAGACAAGAACTCATAGAACAGCAAGAGAGAAATGTGTACATAAAAGGATAAATGTAGTCAATGTAATTGTTGGGTCTCTGTAAATATAAAGAGTCGGTCTAGACTTGCTCTACTCGAAAAAGTGCCCTGAGATAACTTTGTTATATGGCGCTATATAAATAAAACTGAATTGAATTGAATTAATCACTGGTGCTTTTTAATTTCATGTCAGTAATTGTGCAGTCGCAGTTAAGTTGAATCTCGTTTTGCAATTAAAGTAACTGAAACATGATTTGCTTTTAGGTTTTGGTCCAACTTTGGTTGCTTCTGAAATTAACACAAAACAGATAATAATTACTCAAATACTGTACATGCAAGTGCAATTTTCTTGCCAAACTATAACATGCATTGATTTGACTGTACATGTGAGCTGGAGTTGACCCTTTCTACGGTTTCTCTCTGATTTAAAGAGCACGTAAGGGGGTCAAGAGACCAAAGGACAATGTTACAATGCAACCAAGGTCAAAAGTTAGAGAGTTGCCTTACAACAGCATCAGAGCAGTTTGGACAAACTGACTCATCTCAATGCCTGCCTGCCTCTTGACTGACTGACTGAATATATTTCATAGATTAAATGAAGAAATAATGTCAGTGAATGAGATCAAATGTCACAATTTGACATTAAAACAACTTCATATCCAAGAGGTTTTGGACATTTATTTAACTGATTTTGTTCCTGACTTTTATCAGTTTGGAGACATATTTTTCAATCTTGTACTGAACTTTTATTGTTTTTTAACTCTAAGTCACAATCACTCTACACTATTAGAAAGCTCTGCGTGCTACCAATCCATGTGTACACACACACACCCTGCCTTACCTTGCACTGACTGTGTGTGTGTCAAACAGATCAACCCCCACAACACACACACACACACACACACCTCCTTTCCACTCCCATTCACCGTTTTATGACTTAACTATGGGAAAATACTCCCTTCTATTTGCCATCCTCCCCTTCTTCTTCTTCTCTCTCTGTCGACTCGTCCCTCCACAGCTCTGTTTGTACGAGGGTGAAGACATTTCTGCAGCTACACAACTGTAAGGCCAGATTCAGAACCAAAAACATCACTGCACACACAGCGTTGGTGCTGCCACAGAGGGCTGCAGCAGAGAAACAGCTCATCGTCGCTCAACTTTTGTCCGAACATTTTCCTGCAAAGGCACTGCACTGAACAACCAAATAACAATCACAACCACACTGACGATCACACACCAAGAATATCTAATGTACCCTGTAGCTTTGCACTAACTTCCTGCTTACAACTCAAGCATCAAGATAAAGGAGAAACATTTTTGTTTTTGTCATGTAGCACTACAATATCTATCTGTCTGGACAACACAAACTGCAAACTAAAAGAGTACAAATTAGCACGGGGCTTTTTTTTTTGGCTGCATACAAGAAGTTAACAGACCCAATGTACTGTTTTAATTAACATCAATGTGATGTAAATGTGCCAGATTTAGCCAAAAGACCTTTTATTGTATTTTAAATATCACATGCACCTCAGAGCAAGCTGTGACTTTGGAAAACTACAAGCTATTCTACAAACAGCTAGCAAACAAAGGATTTAGTGGTTTGTCTTCGGCTGTCTGAGCTGATGTTGGAGCCATCGACAGATGTTTTTCAGTTTTATTAAGTCCTCCATTTTTGTTCCAGACTCAAAAATCAAGTGAAATTAGCATGCATGTTGGGATTTTTAAGAATACTTAATTTTGTCACAAACTGCATATACTCACACTCCTGTATAGGATGCAGTTTCAATACAAAAGCCTCCATCTGACATCACGTAAAGAAATACAAAAAAATATCACCAAACCAGCACGTTGGCCTGTTTGGGTCGAGTGAAGAAGTCACAGGTTTGATCCCAGAGACAACATCTCTGAGATCAGTCGCTGAAACTTGTCGCTCTGGATTAAATTAAATCCCTGAAAATAAGGGATTTCGATATGAACACCGGTATGGAAGAAGTATGTGTACCCTGCTGGTTATCTCCAGTGTTTCACATCGGGACTATGGATTTCTTTTTCTGTGCTGCCTTCATGATGTTTAACATGAACACCAGTGAACTTCCACTTGTGTTCATCATTAGAGATGTAATGTAAAATGAACTTAGTGACCTATACTTCTGCATGTCCTTTCTTTCCTCCCCTGCTCCCTCCTCTCTTTCATTCACCAGCAAAGAAAAGAGGAGAAACTCAAACAGTCTGTTGGAGTTGACCTGGTTAAAACCAATATTTACTGTGACATTAACAAGGGCAAACCCTCTCTCTTTGTCCTCGCTGTTTCTTCTCCTCCTCCTCACACTCTGTTGCTTTTATGCCCTGTTTCTTCACATTTTATCCTGCGTGTGCCTGCCTTTCTTCCGACATTCACGGAAAATGCTGATAAGTGAAATATGGTTAAAGATAACTGATGGACTGCAGATCGTTTTCATGGCAAACTGCATTCCAGCAACTTTTAAAAAGAGTGGGAGAGAGAAAAACAAAAGTAAGAGGGAGCCTGCCTTTAACACAGTGCTAGAGAGAAATCAAATTAATGCTAATGATATGTTGAGCTTCTTCAGATTTTTCAGGTATTAAAAAAAGCACTAGTTAAGCTTCATCTATTCAGAAAATGTTGCTGAGCTCAAGATCTCAATATGAATGAATTTGAAAATGCCCGTTATGGCCATTGATCCACACTAAGCAGGTATATTTGACTACTGAAGACAGATCTTCTCAAAACTGCTCTCCAGAGTGAATAAAGCTGAAAACACAAGTCTTAAATTATTCTGAAAATGTAGCTATTTCTATTGCAGTTTTGACATTTCAACTGGAAAAGTACATTTTTGACCTTGGAAATAGTTTCGAATAGTTTCATCTCACAATGAAAGCGCTGGAAAAAGCTAGTAAGTGGATTTATTTTTTGGCAAACCTGAAAACGCTGAAAAGATTTACGCATAAATAAAAGAAAAAGGAATCAGTATATTTTAACAAGCCTGGTTTAGAGGTTCTGTTTCTCTTCACGTTGATAAGTTGTCAAATCCAAATCAGATGAGGCTTAAATGTGAAAGGGTAAAAAATAAGTCACTGGAGGTTTTACGGTAAACACAGTTCTTCTATCTCACTAAATGAGCTCATTGTGGGATAGCGGGCAGACATTAGCATCAGACTATTCTTAGTATGGCTTGGCAGAGCAGGAAGAAAACCGCTCAGAGTCACTGGTGTCCTTCAGGGAAGACGAGCCTGGCACAGAAAGTGTTTTTCTGTCTGGGTTTTGTCTAGGGAGGAAGCTGCACACACTCCTCACACACTGCAGCTGGACATCTATAACATGACTAATACGGGATTTTGGGTGTTGATGCCGATATCTGACAACATGATATTTACATGTTGGTTGAAATTGGATCAGGAAAAAAGCTCATTTGCTAGTTAGATGAGAATATTGATGAGTTTCTTCGTTGTGGGTTCAGTGAAGAGCTCGGTGAAGAACGTGTTTAGCCTAGCTTAGCACAAAGACTGGAAGCAGGGGGAAACTGCTAGCACAGCTCCAGGAACAGTTCCAACGCCGTCTTATTTACACATTGTATATTTACATGTGTATTTAACACATTTAGAAACAACAAAAAAAGCCATTTTGGTTTAATGAAGCTTACACATTTTCTAAACAACAACAACAGCTGGTCCCAGTGACTCTACATAGCATCTCAGAAGTCCTGTCCTCATACTAAAGCTGCCCACATCATTCACTTTGCTAGAAACAAAACCCAGGTCATTTTTGGGTTTGTCTTGACTAGCTTGCTAGCTAACAAGATAAAAACCATTTTTGAGCTGCTGGAAGAAGATTTGTCCCTCTTTTGATTGAGGCTAGCTGTTTCCCCTGTTTCCAGTCTTTGTGCTAAGCTAGGCTAAACACATCCAGGACCAATCAATCTCCCCACTGAATGCATACGAAACTACGAAAACTAACTCCTGGCAAGGAAGCAAGAAGCTTATTTTCCACACTTCAGAGTATTTATTTGATATCGATCTTCTCGTCATACTCAAGTGCAACACACAGCTGGCACACTGCAGAGCGTCGCTTTATTTAACATGAACAAAAAGGATGCATGGAGTTGTAGTTTCTTATCCTGCAGTCTTAAAATTACTCTCAGAAGTAATGATTTTGTACGATTAGTTTAATTTTCATGAGAGCATAGTTTTTTTGTGTTTTTAAATGTGTATATCTGATTTTGGAATCTGTCACTGAAGCATTTTGACCTGCATAAGACATCAGCCCTGACGTCAAACAACAATCCAAACTTCTCCATCTTGACTCGCACCTCAACCAGTAAAAGTGGGTTGAAGGTGTGTTTGTGTGAAGAGCGTTGGTCTAATATGGCTTTTCCCACTGAGAACGTGTCAACAGCTCACACAAGCCTTGGAAAAAAGCTAAACATCCTTAAATACCAAACAGTGAACAACATGTGTGTGTCCTTGGAAAGATCATATGTCCTTAAAAAGAGAGGGAGACTCCTTCAGGAGGACATTTCTCTTTCAGTGAAGGAGTCATTTGTAGAATGAGGAACTGAATTCATGGAGAATAAATAAAGCCTCATGAAAACAAGTACAGGAATATAGACGTGTATGCTGTTAGTTTGCACACACTGACTGATTAATCAATCTAACCTCCTCCTTTTTTAATTAATTTCCCATTCAATCCCATTTCCTCTGTCTGCCTGTGAAGGATCTGAAGACACTTCATCGGCTATTCACAACCAACTGTTTCCTCCATGTTTGTTCTCCGCAGTCTGTCTGAATGGGCCAAACACTCTCACTGACACAATGGTGTAATAAAGGGCCCATTGAGAAGTATTCTGAATGCTAAGTCATTGGGAGGGCTCAGGACCACTGCTGCATCAAAAGGAGGTTGTGAGGGCGGGCAAACACTGCAAGACAATGAGACTGAGCTGAATGGACGTTCGGTGTTGATCCGCTTGGAGGAGAGAGCCAACATGTCCGAACCAGATCGCAGAGTAGGTCCTGTTCAGCATTAAAATATGTCTTGTGGGAATCTAATCACAAATTGACAGCTCTGAAACTGATTTGAATAAACTCAAAAGTATCGAAGAAGCACTTGGATCCAAATCACTAGACAGATCATAATTTCCCAGAGCTCATGGTAACGTCTTCCAATTGCTTGCTTTGTCTGACCAACAGTCTAAAACCCAAAGATATTCAATTTAAAATATAAAACATGGCTGCAGCTAACATTTTTTTCAGAAGTGATTAATCATTTCTTTAAAATGTCTGAAAATATTCCAAAATGCCGGTCAAACTTTAGTTCCCAGATCACAAAGTAACCTTTTCACGTAGTTTTGTCGGAACCAACAGCTCAAAACGCAAAGATATTCAATTTACAGTAATAAAAAAAACAGAGAAAAGCACCAAATCCTCACATTTAGAAGCTGGAACCTGGTCATGTTTGGCATTTTTGCTTCATATATGAAAACGATTAATTGATAGTCAACTCAGAACCACCGAGGACAACACTGTCGACTGTATCATCTGTGCACGCTGATGATTTCAAAAGATAGAAAAAATTCTATTCTATGTTTGTGTATGTTAGAAGTCTTTGTGTTGTAATGGAACTAACGGAAAGTAATAACACAATTGGCACAAATAAACTTCTCTTTCTTGCTTTATTTATTTATTTCCTGGTCTTTCTCTTTCTAGAAGCCACATTCTTTTAAAAGTCAGACACTTCTACGGCTTTTCAAACATTTACATTATTTGAATGTCTTAGCGTGTTTTCATTGGAGTAGAGCCAGTCGGTCATTCTTTCACGCTGTCGGTCTATTGCTTTATCTGTCTTTTCTCTCTTTGCCCTCCAGTAGCGGGACAGGAGGAAGCTCCAGCTCTCCAAAGGAGAAGAGACGACGGGGTGGAAGACGCTGATAGACAACACATGAGGAGATGGATGGGCAGCAGAAGAGAGAGAAGAAAGCATATGTGGATGTTAAAGTGGCAGACGGCAGGTAGAGGGGTGAGAGGACGAAGGAGAAAATGAGGAAGATACAGAGAGAATATTTAGTGAGGGAGGAGGTGGTAAAGGTTAAAAGATAAGTCCTGTGTTGACAAGGTGGTCAGGGAGTTCAAAGCAGCATGAAGTTAAGAACTGAAGAGCCTGACAATGACCTTTGACCTGTGACCGATCAACAGGTTGGAACAGACATCATGCATGAAGAGGGAGTGACACACACACACACGCACAAACTGGGTCATCATGAATCAAGATCAAACAGAATAGAACAACTGCTGCTGCTGTTGCACTTGGACACAATGAGAGAGCATTATGACACACACACACACACACACACACACACACACACCAAAACCAACAACAAGAGTATAATCACTTCCTCTGCTTTGATAATGACACACACACAAACTCAGAGCGTATCTGGATAGAGTATGAATGGCTTCTTTTTCTGTTATTCCCAGCTGGAGTCCTTCTCTACTTCCCTCTCCCCTTCCTGCCCTCCTCCTCCTCCTCCTCCTCCTCCTCTCATTCACTCGCTCCTTCCTCCTTGTTTTACTCTGCCCAGTAATTCCTACAGCCTCACCTCCATCCACTTCCCTTCTCCGTTTGCTCCTTCTCCCCCTGTTCTGGTTTCTCTTTCTAGTCTTTTCCATTCTACAACCTTTTCTCTCCATCCGTCATACATTTTTGTCTTTCCATTCTTCTTTGCGGGAGGATGGAAAGTAGTGTTCGATCAAAGTAATATATTGGAGTTTGAGACTACTGTACTGGGTTTTAGGGATGTTTTTAGGCTGGCATGACATTTCAAAACACAATATCTGGGGGTTTTAAAGGTACAAAAGGGTACAGCATCTACATTTTAGGTTAGTATATGATTGTGAGGCTATTATATTTGCATTTGAGGCTCTGCCCAGCGTAACCTTTTTTCTACATAAATAATGTAAACTCACCTCTGGAAAACTAGTGGTCAACAGTTCAAACTTTAAGGCTGCTACAATGGAACTGGAGTTATTGGATACCATAAGTGAATTGGAGGCAACTACAACTGCATTTCTGGGCAACTATTCAGAAGTTTTAGGCTATTATACTGGACATTTTGCAGGAGACGTTTCAACCAATCTTTAACATTTACTGGAAGATGACTGACCATAATCATGTAGTGTGATCACACAATCATGCTGTTGTACGGCTTGTTTCACATTTGAACAGAAGCTGTGGTTCATTGCCAAAGTGAAAGTCAAGCTGAAGTTTCACATCAGGCAGAAGTGAAGATATGAAGAGAAAAAAACAAATCAACAAACTCCAAAACAAGACAGAGACAAAAAATAGTGCATAAATATTGTTTCATATAATTCAGCAAATTGCAAAGTGGGCTTGGCTCCAAGTGTCTAGATACTGTACAGTCCGATGCATCATGTGTTTTGTCAGATATTGACATATTAAATGAATCTTGCTTGGGACTGTTCCAAGCACAATAATGGGAAAAACTTCCAAGAAACTATGATGCTGCATTCATCTTAATTTGTCAAAATACCAACGTGAAGCTAAAAGTGAGGTTGTGCCAACATCAACACACTCTGATAGCAGCTGCAACAACATGCAGAAGCAGAACGATAAGAATGACCTCTGAAATATTTGGGACTACCGGCCCTCGTTCCTTTCCTCCCTGGCTCCATCCCTCCATCATCCCTCCTTTATTCTGGTTCAGATGTGACATCAGCTTTATCCCTTTTGCCACTTTCTCTCTCTTCACTCAAAGCTGAATCACTCCTATTAAGGTCAGATTTGTCTCTCTCTCTCTCTCTCTCTCTCTACCTCTTTTTCTCCCCCTCTTTGCTCATTTTCCTGCCCAGTACACATAATGAATGACTGAAAAATGTGCACTGTGTGTCAGCGTTTGTGTGTTTGTGTGAGAGGACACAGTTTCAGAGGCAACGTTTAACCCTGAACGAGAGGGACAGATGGGAAAACAGAAAGATGAAGGCCGCTGAGTAGATGGTGACAGAAATAAGAGTCACTGAAGAGGACGGAGGAGTGGAGGGAGGGAGGAATGAATGAATGACTGCAACTGTTGACCCTCAAAATGACAGCCAAGGAGCTAAAGAGGGCACAAGGATTTAAATCAAGAAATAGAAAGAGGGCCACTATTAAAGGATGTGACAAAAACGCGTGGTTGACTGAGTCATTGTGGAAAATGCAGCCACAAAAAAAGGGGGAAAATTTCCCACACAGAAATAAATCACTTTTTTGAAGACTTAATGATGATTACAACATATAAATCCTCTTTAAGGCTCACAATGTTGTACATTCACACTTGAAAAATGACACAATGACAGACGTAGCAACTCATAGTTAAAATTTTTTTTTAAAAAGGTAAGCAGTGGCCAAAAGAAACACACACAGGCAGAGTGTGGTTCCCAGCTCGTTGCTCGTAAATAGCAGAATTGGCAGAGAATACACTGATAATAATCTGTACACACACACACACACACACACACACACACACACGATCTCAGACTACTTCTGCTCACCTACAGGCAGGCGGAGAGGATACCACATGTTACAGTCCCTCATGTTGTAATCCATGAAATTGTCTTTTTGTTCCACTCAGCCTTCTGAGTCGAGCTACTGCTGGTTGTCAGATGCAAAAATCCATCTCTTAATACCCATAAACCCTTGTGTTAGGGGGTAATATTGGTGATATTGGACTTCTGACTACTGGAGCATTATATTGTTTGTGTTATACAGATACTGGACTTATTAGTAACCTATGATTGGACTTTTGATTGCAGTTATTCCCCATCTCTATATGTCACCACAGCGGGCCATAGAGGGCAATCTCTCTTTGAAGATTTCTTCCATTTGTCTTACATGCAAAGGAATTGTCGAGTTATTCCTAGTCTTTTTTTAAGGCTTAGGCAACCCAAATTGAATTTTAATTGACTGATAAAACGGTGTGCATCGCCTCAAATCTTTTGTTAAGTTGCACTTGAACACACCACAAAGACTACAGCTGACGGCCAGCTGAGCAGCAACATGCACATACTTTCCTTACCTGCGTGTGAGGAAATAACTGCTCAATAGTCTGTATTAATAATCCAAAAAACATTGTGGAGAGGACACAAAGAAACTAGCCTACAGTCTTCAGTCCAATGTGAATCTGTTTAAGGCTGTTTGAGACTCTCTGTCTTTCTAAACTGTTTGGCTTCATACTTGACATCAAACTAAAAGATATTTTTAGAGTTAAACTGCTTTGAACGTGTTTGGTGTGATCTCCCCAAAAAAAAAAAAAAAGAAAATACACCACGTCAGAAATTGTCGGGTTTTCCCAAATATAAACCTCCACCCTGCAGTTCAGAGCCGGCTGGCACTTAAAAAGGTAACTGACGTTCAAACCACATCAATAGCAGGAAGCATTCAATCGGGAGCAGTTGGCACCGCACTCGCTGTTACGCACGGCGAACAATGGAGCTACCTCAACACTGCATGTGTGTGTGTGTGTGTGTGTGTGTGTGTGTGTGTGTGTGTGTGTGTCTGTCTTTCTTTGTCCTGTAGGGAAACCTGCCAACACACCAGGAAATTAAGGGCACGTGACAGTGAGAAACTGCCGTCCAGCTCCAGTCAAGTCCATCTTTTATATACTTGAAAAGCATTTTGTGTCGCCATGTTTGGTCCACTTTGAAGGCTGTTTAAAGAGTCAGTTCACCCACATTTAATAAGTGTAATAACTTACCTCTAGTGGCATCCTGCCATGCAGATGGTTTTGGTTTTATTTCTCCAGGTTTCTCTAAGATTTCTGTCTCCACCCCAACACAATGGAGGTGAAATGAATTTCATTGATGGCGCTCACAGCATTGAAAAATTTCTTTTAAGAAATTCGACAGCCACTTGTCTTTCCAGAAACACAATATTCTGGATAATTCACAGACATCTAAAGTTTTCTTTGAGACTATTTCTTTAGCAGAAAGTGGTTCAAATAAAACTGCATGACATGTAGAGCTGCAACGATTAGTCGATTCATCGATCAACAGTCGATGGCAAATATTTTGATAATCGATTCATCGTTTCAGTCATTTTTTCAAGTAAAAATACCAAACAACCGAATATCTTTAGGTTGTGGACTGTTGGTGGGACAAAACAAGCAAACCGAAGGCATCATTCTGGGCTCTAAGAAATCGTGGATGGCATTCTTTCACTATTTTCTAACATTTCATAGACTAAGCAATAAGAGAAATAAGAGAAAATAATATGCAGATGAATCCATAATGAGTTACTTGCAGTCCTAATGATATGTTGCTGAATCTTTTTTAATGCTTTAAGCGCCAAAAAACAAAATTCCATTCACCTCCATTGTTTCTGGACGGCAGCAGAGATCTCAGAATCTCAAAACCTGGAGAAATAAAACCATCTGCATGTAACTGAGGTTTAGCATATATTTCATCCTTAAGAATCAAATGGCTCCATCTGAGTTATGACTGGTGCTTTCATGTTCCTTCATTTTGGTGATCTGACCCTTTAAATGTCTTCTGCAGTGAACTAAAAACACATCAGGCAGAAAGCCTAATGCAGCTTTTGCAGACTTTGACAAGTGTGATGACAAGGAGGCACATTTTTTACTCAAGGAAGGAAGATTATGGAAAAGAGAAGACCTCACCTGAAGAACATGTACACACACACACACACACACACACACACACACACACACACACACACACACACACAATTCCCAACTGAAGCCTATATTGTGTTTTAATGATAGGCTGCTGAAACAGACAAACATCCCCTGTTCTTTTCTCCTGTCATCTCCTCCTCCTCTCTCCCTGCCCTCACCCTCCTTCCTCTTCTTCATCTCTGTTTTCTTCTCCACTTAAAACCTCCTTCCTGCCTTCCTCTTCCACATTCTAGCCCTCCTTCCTCTCCTCCTCCTATTCCTCCTCCTCCTCCTCCCCCTTCCTGGGAATTTTGTTTCACCTTGCCTTCATACTGGATTTCTCCCTCCCTTCATGGCATCTATTATTGGTCTCCTTGTTTTGTCCACCTCCAACCCCCTCCCTCCTCTTCATCTCCTCCATCTCCCCCCTCCCTGTTACCTGTCATTACAGAATCCTTCCACTATCACACACCTGAGGAATGAAACTGCACACAAACACAGAGTGAAAACACACGCCAGCATAAAAAGACAACGGTGAATTGTGCTGGACTGGGTATGACCTCATCGGATGACTCATATTCTTCCTACAGTTCATCAGGTAGCTGTCATTCCTCTGTGCCTTCTTCGCCTCCCCCCGTGTGCAGATAAAACAGGAATAGACAAGGAGCCAGGCAGGTACAGATAGAGATGTACATTTATCTACGATAGCTATGGAATAGTAATGAGGTGAGATAGTTTCAACATGTTTTACTGCATTTCAAACTGAGACGAGTCAAATTAGTTGCACCTGAGTTTTGATATATTCATCTGTGAGATTTTTGCTGCCACTGCAGTACAACAAGGAGCGCAAGGAAGTTTGTTTTTGCTGCATTGAAAAATGACAATTGAACAACTCAACAGCAACATGTACATCCAGAAACTGTAGCCGTGTTCCCGTTCAATTGTCAAGCGAATTGTAAGCAAACTTTTGAAATGTTGCAAAAAAGAAATGCAAATCAGGTACGTTTCCATCAACTGGTTTGGAGTAAATAAACTCGTTGCAAAGCGTAGTTTGGCGGTACAGGCTGCACTTCACGCCTGGCTGTAATCCACCAGTAAACAGAGTAGAAGAAGCAGAGGCTGCGAACCGGAAACAAATCAAAAAACTTGGTCATCTAACCCATCTACAGGAGAAACATGGAGAGAGGTCCTCAGGAATGTGTTTCTATTGGGCTAGTTTTAATTGTTTAATTGCCATGTTCCGGAGACGAAGACAAATTAATTCGTAACGGTTCGGTGGAAACAGCTGATCAGTCATGTGAGTTAAATGTTCGCTACGTCAGAACTTATTCAACAAAGGCGTTTCCATATCCCATTTAGCGCATCGACTCTTTTTCCACAAATGCAAAAACCACCTCAAGCGAGCGTAAAAACATTTTTGCGCAATTGAGGCAGTTTTATCAAATTTACCATACAGCTTTTCTAATGCAATACATCAAAATGTGCGTTAAAATATGTTTATGGAAACACGGCTAGTGAGTTTCATCCTAAACCACTCTGACTTTTTTCCAAGGCTTGCCCATATGAGTTTGTCGAGTTGGATTCAAACAAGGACATGAAGGAGAAGAAGTTGGAGATGGAAGTGACTTAGGGAGTGGAGGAGGAAGAGGAAAAACATTGCAGAGGAGAAAACAGCAGAGTGGCGTCTGCACTTCTGAAGAAATGCCTAAGAAAAGGATGAGAGGGAGAATAAGAAGCAGAGGTACTGAGGAAGAGGATAACGGTGAAGAGGACTGAGATAGCAGAAGAAGAAAGAAGGCAGGAGGGTAGAGGAGATAGAAATGGTCTATATTGGGCTATCTGTAAAAGATAGGCAGAATGGGTGGTACAGATATAGAAAGCCAGGAGGAGGAAGAGGTGTGAACTGATGCTCCTTATTTAAAAGTCTCACCAAACAGACGGTAGAAAGAAAAGGAAGGAGAAGAAGGAGGAATTGGAGGACAGTGAGAACGGAGGTAGGGGAGAATTAGAGAGTTGAAAGAGATGTCGAAATGTGTGTAAAAGTAAAAGTTATAACATTGTTTGGAAATACTGAATATCCCACACCGCAGAGAAACTCTCCTTCTTCAGATTCCAGGGAAATATGTTTAATAAACAGAGCTGGGTGGGTGCAGTCTGTGCTTGGTACACCTGCTGCAGTAACGCTCTGATATACTGATACTGACTGTACTGTACTGTGTATATTTACTGCCAGCTGAATTCCACTGAATTTAATCTGTTGGGTTTTTCTAATCTAAACGTTCACAGAGCACGCACATTTTTTAAAGCTGTTTCACCTTCTGAACTCAAACTCACCCGACAACGAGGCGACAACACGAGTCACATTTTAGGTGACCTATGCACATTAAATACAGTTTCTGTGTTTCTGCTATCAGTTACACTCATTCTGTCATGACGAGCCGCCGACTCTGGCCTCAGCTTATATAAAAATGGTTCCATGCAATTAGGTATACAGATTTAAAATCTGGGAAAAAGAGAGCACTGGTATCGGCAGTAGATGCCCCAAGCTGAGGTATCTGAACAGGAATTAGGAGAGAAAAAGTTGCATCTGAACATCCATATTTATGAAGCCAGCTTTCTGCATGGGGACACTATCATGTTGAAAAAGGAAACGGCCTTCCTCAAACAGTTACCACAAAGTTGCGAGCCCACTATTGTCTAAATTATCATTATACAGTATGTTGTAGCATTAAGATTTCCATCAATTGGAAAAGGTGTCCACATATTTCTGGCCAGAGTACCATGTCTAGACTTAAAGGAAAGGTTTGACATTTTCGGAAATACGCTTATTCGCTTTCTTGCCGAGAGTTTGATGAGAAGAACGATGCCACTCTCATGTCTGTACGCTATATTAGAAGCTACCACTACGCAGCTGACTGACTTAGCTTAGCATAAAGACTGGAAACAGGGGGAAACAGCTAGCTTAGCTCTATCCAAAGGTAACAAAATCCACCTACCAGCACCTCTAAAGCTCTCTAATTAAGATGTTATATCTTGTTTGTGTAATCCGTACAAAAACAGAAGCGTACAAAACAACAATTTGTAGCACCGTTTCCAGTCTTTGTGCTAAGCTAAGTAAGCCGGCTGCTGGCTGCAGCTTCATATTCAGCGTACAGACATGAGTGGTATCAGTCTTCTCATCTAACTCTCAGCAAGAAAGCGATACTTTACTCCACAGATGCTTAGAAATACATAAAAGTAGTACTTGATCTTTTTGTATAGAAAGAGAGAGAGAGAGAGAGAGAGAGAGAGAGAGAGAGAGAGAGAGAGAGAGAGAGAGAGAGAGAGAGAGAGAGAGAGAGAGAGAGAGAGAGAGAGAGAGAGAGAGAGAGAGAGAGACAGAGAGAGAGAGACAGAGAGAGAGAGAGAGAGAGAGAGAGAGAGAGGGGAGTTAGGGGTAATTTAACAAGCCTTCCCCTCTGCGGGTTGAGACAGGTTAACTTACATTCCAATCTCTCCCTCCTCTTTCTCTTTCATTCAGGCAGAGGTAGGGGGGTTAGGTGTGTGTGTGTGTGTTGGGGTCTTCAACACACTCTCTGAACCCTGTCACTGACACACACACACACACACACACACACACACACACTCGTAAACCCTGGCCTTAGCCCACCTACATTCTTTCAAGACAAAACTGCAACCTGGTAACTAAAGACCCTCCCCCTCCTCTCTCTCCCTCCCTCCCTCCCTCCTGTTAGTTGTCGTCTTCTTGGCGTCGATGCCACCCAGGAAACATTTTGATGCAATGTAGATCGATAGATAGATTGGTACAGATAAAGCGTCACTCTGCAACATTGAGACACAGTTCCAACAAAGTCCATGTTAGCTGCTACCAGCTGGTTTTGTTCAGTTAGGACCTAAATATCTTTCTAATAGTAGTTCTGGTCAGTTTAAAATAGTTCTTAAAAACAAACTACACTGAACATGCAGGTCAAGTGTACCAAAACCATATACATAATGTACATATACACAATAATGTTGACAAGAAGAGCAGTTGACTATTATTCATCTACGGCTGCAACTAACGAGCACTTTCATTATACTGTAAATTAATCTTTTTTTCCCAAGTCTATAAAATGTTAAAAAATTGAATAATTTCTATCACAGTTTCCTAGAATCCAAAAGGTGAAATCTTCCGATGTGTGGGTTTTAGACTGTTGCTTGGACAAAACAAAAGATATTCAGATTACAAATGGAACCAGAGAATATTTGGTGTTTTTGCTTAAAAGAGGGGGCACTCCTACAGTTTAATATTGCACTTCCATAAAGCTGAGGGACTCACAAGAGACAGATTCAAAAGAATCAGGACGAGATATCCTGACCTTTAGTCCCTAGTACAGGTCAAGATCCAAAAACGCTGGATTATAAAATCAATGACAAATCATTCCCACTGTGTATACATCTATCTTCTGTTAGAGGTCAAAGCTGAAAAGACATCTTTTTTTGGCTCTTTAAAAAGAAGAACATTTAAAAAAAAAAAAAGACATTACACAGGTGCAAACACAAAACTGGACATTTTCAGATGGTAAACTTTAGTTTGTGTGAAACTGACATTAGAAACGGGTGACTGTGTAGTCTAGATTTTAACAGCCAATATAACAACAACAACTGCATACATCATAATTGATCACTGAATATACTGTATTATAAAGGCACAGAGGAAAAAAAGATCTTTAGGTCCCAGGGAGCCTGCATTGTAATCCAGTCAACATCCATTCACTGCCAAAATGATTATGAGAACAAACTCTGCTGGGCTCTGATAGTATTCATAATAAACACACACACACACACACACACACACACACACACACACACACACACACACACACACACACACTGAGTGACAGTCACAGCTCCCTGCTTCTCTATTGAGACATTCAACCCTGAGAGAGAGAGAGAGAGAGAGAGAGAGAGAGAGAGAGAGAGAGAGAGAGAGAGAGAGAGAGGAAAGTAAAGAGGGAGGAGAAAAGGGACGATGGATGGAAGAGGGAAGGGAAACTGAATGCCATGACAGAAAACACACTCAAGGATACAAGTGCGCACACACGCACACACACACACACACACACACACACACACAGTGAATGTCTCTGCACTGATGAATGAGGAGGGCACTCGAGCAGGAGAGCCTGGCACAAAGGAGTCGCATTCAGAAACATAAAAGGTTGTTCAAGAGCGACGTTCGAAAACACAAAAAGGTTAACATGGAGCACGGGGGGGCAGTGAAGCTTTCGAAGCTGTACTGTGTGTGTGTGTGAGAGTGCCTGAGTGTGTCCCTGTGTTTGTAAAACTTTATGAACATGCTATACATCTATATATGAGTGCGTGTCATTCTGATGGACTCACTGCAACACCAGCTTGAACAAACCGAGCCTCCTGCCAATAACAACATCTCTAAGTAAACTTAGCTTGAACTGTTTTTGATTTATCACTGAGGTTAGCTACTAAACCAGTTAATGGGCTCATATTTACTTTACATTCATTATCAAAGAGGGCAAGACTGAACAGTTCATCACTGTGAGGTAGCAAGCAGGTGGCTTTGGCTGAAATCCAATCAGCTTCGTTTGTAGTTTAATAAAACAGCTGAGATTAATGGAGATGTTGGAATCTACCAGTGATAATGGCCGGCACGTGGAGATTTTAAAACGTCCAGCACAAGTGGCAAGTCACTGAGAATGGAGAACTGAATTTCAGGTGTAGAAATGTACTCTACAATCCTAATAAACACGCTGATATTTAGAGGCCTGAATCATTCTGTCAGGCTGACATTCCTAGAAAACACACAAGAGAAGCATCCTTTAAATGTGATTTGGACATCTTTGCATGCATCCCGACAATATGGAAGATGTTACACAGTCATCAAAGACTATTGTGACTTTTACTGTTCTAAAATCCTACAGAACACAACACATTCAACAATTCTAGAAACAAACATCAGTGGAACATGCCAATTTTTAGGATGGGGACCCATCAAAATCATGACAATCCCATGGGGCGATAACCTCTGGGAACCACAGCAAATCAAGCTTAAATAGGCTTGGCTGCCTACGTTTCACCCTTGCATCTGACAGAAAATGTTCTAAAATTCAAAATTCAGAGGGAACCCCAACATACCAGAAATCACGTTAAAAAAACATTCTGACATTCTGGAAACTATGGACAACAATCACTGTGTCCGAAATCTCTCCCTGCACTCATTCACTACTCACTAGATAATAGACACTCAGTAGTTTGCTCTATATTGATCAGTAAATTGACATTTCAAACACTGTAATTTGTGACTCATCAAAAAGTGTGACAATCTCACAGGGCAGGACTTCTAGAACCACAAACCATAGCAATTAAAACTTTAAATAAGCTAGTTTACAGGCTAAGGGCTGCACTGTCCAAGCATTATATCCTCCACCAAAAAATAGAAAATGTTCTAGTCTACAACCAGAAAGAACAATCGGAAACTCTAGAATCCAATTTAAAAATTTAAAATTCAGTGAGAATATTCCAGAAATCTGATAAAACATAGTGATACACTGCAAACTTTTAGGTGTCCTACAAACTTTTGATTCTACAATAGTCAGATATCTTGATACAAACGCAGAAAGGAACCGCAGGACTGTGCAAATGGCAGCAAATGCCAACCACAAATATACAGACAGTGCACGTGTATGTATATATTTAATGAGTCTTACCTGTCCGAGGTCCAGGGTGACGTTCACCTCGTTGAACTCTGTGCTGCGGGACAGAGGTGGGCTCTGCCACCATCGCTCTGTCCCATCGATGGCGTTGGTTATGGGATGGGCGCGATCACTGTCGCCCTGGCTGCAGATGTCACAGTACTGGCCCTGAGAAGATAGAGATGTATCAAAGTTTTAATCTTCGGTCGAGCATATGATGTTTCAAAAGGCTCTATGACAGAAAACTTGTACTATGTACAGTATCAAATCAAAAAGCCATACTTGAGACCTTGAGGAAATAGTTTTTCCAAAGTTCTCTCGGTGAGAACAGCCTCCTCCTGGAACTGATAACAAAGAAGCTTCCTCAGAGTTTGAAATGGGCTTATCACGCCATGATACACCGTTCTCAATTCACCATACCATGTGTCCTTGACTGGCTAATATACGTCTAAGATATTTATCAGTCCTACATTTTTTGGCCTTTGTATTACGCTTTGATGATTAGATATTTCCTTAAATGTCATAAAGGACACACAAAAGCTCCATGTACCAAATGAGAGTCTGCAGGGTTTGACCAGGTGCTTCCACTGAGTAGCTCCAACATGAGAGGAGGAGCTAATCAGTGAAACACCTGCTGTAGTCTTTGTTTTCACTCTCATTTACAGATCTACCGTAAAGACTGAATTTCAGGATCTTGCTTGGAGACACTTCTTAGTGAATAACACCCACTGGTTATTGTGGGATTTGACCCTTCAGTCTTTAAGTTACAGTTCAGCCTCTCTAGCCACCCAAAACAGCAGCACAATGTATTAGAGTTACAGCAAACTTCTATGAAAAGAAGAGACTGTTTGTCCCTGAGGATACCTGGGTCAAGTTTCTTGTATTCCAACAGAGAGGTGACTCTACTCAGGTTACTGCAACAGTGAGCCTCTAGCTTGTATTGTAATTCTGCTAGTACGTTTTAATGTGTCCTGAGTTTTGTCACTGTGCCTCAGTCTGTTTTGTGCTAAACTTGCTAATGTCCTTCCAGAGGATATCAGACTAAATTTAAATCCAGGTTAAAAACTTTTATGTCTATGTGAACCATCTTGCCCTCCTATCCTGTGTTTATGTCTGTTCTTAATTTCTGTTAATTTCCTTTTAAAAAAGTTTCTAATCTTTTAATTAGCATTTTTATGTTTTTAATCTGTTTCTCTTTCTTTTGTTTTTATCTTTTTAATGCATTATGTAAAGCACTTTGTGTATGAAATGTGCTATACAAATGAACTTGCCTTTGCTCGCCTTGTCTTACTACAAACCACATAAACTTGACATTTTTGCTGATCATTTCCTAATTCGTACAGATTTTTAGTGCTTTTCCAGCCATTGACTTCCATTCATTTCTGTGCCACAGAACAACAACAGACATTAACATTACAATAAAACCAGCCATGACGTTCACCAGGATGGATAACATTATCTCCAGCGTGTTTCAAGTCTCTGCCTGGTGATTTTCATACCATAGTGAAATGAATGGAAGCAAATGGCTGCCTGGAAGGTAGGCAGGTAAACATGTTCCAAAGTCCAAAACACTGTGGCATGCTTGAATAATTTGTGCCTAAGCAGAGGACATGTCCACTTGAAGTGGGCCCCTCCACCTCTTTGATTGCTAAAGCCTCTTCCCTCTTAGCTAATCCAGTTTGGTTGTCTGAGCGTTTAACCCAACCACTGCTGGCTATGTAAGCGTTAGCATAAACTAAACAAGCGTGGACCTGAACAAAAGCCCGGGTCAGGAGATGTTATCACTGCAGGTCACTGAGGTCAGAGGTCACCGCTCACTATCTGACTCCACTCCCCACTCCCGTCCCCTGTCTTCCTCTCTGCACTTCCCAGAGATCAGCTGTCAATCAACCTTTCACATTTTCTGTTTTTCTGTGGATCTTGTACAGCCACAAATTAGTTATCTGTGCACTTAACATGACAAATCATTCCCTAAATTTAGTCATTTGTGTGGCAGTTTGGTTCCACAGTTTAGTAATTATCTCTTGTGTTATTTAATTCTTGCTCTGAAATTACTTTTTCTCAAATACCATTACCTTCATCACTCTCGCCAGTGACCACTTGTATTGATATCAGTTTCATTTTGATCCTTAACTGAGATAAATATAGATATACTACAAATTACGGCTGTTCAAAAAGATGGCAAAGACGCACTGCTGCCCTGAACAAGAGATTAGTGAGGGGCAAATTAAGCTTGTTTGAGAGCAAGATGTAGCAAATTAAATTACTAATTTGAGGTAGCAATTGATCAAATGTTCCCCTCAGCGACACCTATTGGGCTCTGCAGTTGTGTTTTAGTGAAACTGTTGCAGGTTCTTCTTGTATTTTCCTCTTGTATACCCCTTTGCCATCTCTTTCTTTCACATTCTTCTTTCTCTCCTGAGAAAACAGTTTAAGCTGAATGTGCACTTTGAAATAAAAAAAAGCAGATTTTCCAACCCATCTTTAAAGAACAAGGCAGGTGTTTAGTGTAGTGAGATGTCAGGGAGTCTGCTTCTGTATTTCCGCCCGACTGTCAAACTCTCTTTCTATTTCTTTCTCTTTTTTCTCCCGTTCCATCCTCTCTCGTCACTTCCTTTCAAAAGCAAGCATGTCAACGAAAAGGCCACCTGGAAATGAACATGTAGAGCACATTCTCCTCTCTCTCCGTGTTACACACTCTTTCATTCAATCGGTTTTCCCAACTCTCTTCCCATTTCTTTCTTTCCCTCCGCCTTTAGGTGAATAAGAAAAACTATTCGCCTCTCTCTGCGTGAGGAATCCACGTCCTCAGGGCAGAGTCAAAGTGTTACTCAGTCAACACCTGCCACTTTTGTAATCTATCTTTTTTCCCTCTTAACATAACGCGCTGCTTTTCTCATACTTCCTCTAACTCTTTCTCTCTTTCGATTTCTCTCTTTCCCTCTCTTTGTACCTCCCTCCTTGTCTTTCTTTCTCCTACATCCATCTTACATGCCATCAGTATTTCATGATATTTAATTCAAATTAAAGCTGCATGCACTGGGTCAGATTTTACAACCACTGGTGACCAACCTCAAGAACTGTCTCCTAAACAGGAGCACCAAACTCTTCATCCAAGACTAAGCTGGATTCACCTCTTCACCACATCCACCCTCAGGAGAGGAAATCTAGTTTACTGATATCTTCTTGGAGCAATTTTAGGTAATTAAGTCCATTGAACATTCAACAGATGTGGCTGGCTGCCACTTTTGCAGTTTTAAACCAAAACACACCCTTCTGTTTATGATTTCAATTCAGCTCTATAAACAGGAACATGAAAAATGTGGATGTGTGCTTTTTATGTTTTCATTATCTGTTGCGCTGGCAAACAAAGGTCCCAGGTTAGTGTAGTTTATCTGTGTCAGGTTGCAAGATTTATGGGTACTGAAGTCCTCAAAATTCAAACATTTACTTCTTGTTGCCTCCTGGGGCAAAATGACTCTTACACACAGCAGTGCTTCGAGCTAAATGCTAACATCAGCACACTAACATGCTCACAATGACAATGCTAACATGCTGATGTTTAGCAGGTGTAATGTTCACCATGTTCACCATCTTAGTTTAGTGTGTTAGCATGCTAACATTTGCTAATTAACAGTTAACACAAAGCACAGCTGAGGCTGATGGGAATGTCATTAGTTTTGCAGCTATTTGGTCATAAACCAAAGTGTTGGACATTAAATTTTGACCTGATGATGGCGCTAGATGAAGTCAAAGAATCAAAGCTATTACAATTCATCCTGATGGGGGCCTGAATGTTTGCACCAAATGTTATGGCAATCCATCCAAGATATTTCACTTTAGCATGACTAAAAATGATGTTGAGTATGTCGATGAAGATGATGATGATGAGTATGCTGCTTATTAAATCCATCCAAAGTTACTATGGAGATGTCAGTGCACAAAAGTACATGTTAACTAGTGATGACCGCTGTGGTTTAGTCCCAGGTGAGAAAAAGAAGATTTGATTTGGCGAAGTGCTTTGGGAAAAAACCCTTCATTTTCACACACACACACACACACACACACACACACACACACACACACACATTCCAATCTCCAGTCCTCCTCCTGCTGTTTTTAATTAATAAAAACACTCTCGCGTCTTGCTGTCAAATCAAAACAGGATTAACCTCAAGACAGAAAAGTGTGTGTGTGTGTGTGTGTGTGTTGGGGGTGCAGTAACCCAACAAGTGGGCCGAGCCACAATAGCCCCAGCAAAGTGGGCTAAACCTCTTAGCCCGAACACATAATGCACCATTCCTTGAGCTAATGACCAGATTTCTTGGGTTCATTTTGGAGATTTCCTGAGCTAATTATGCACCGACGCCGCCACTTCAACCAAACTGCTGTGGAGAGAAGCTGAAGTGGGTAAAAATGTGGGCTGGGATCACATCTGCATTTGGGGAGAATGGATCTCAGAATTTAACAGCTGAATTTAAGTTAATTACTCAGCAAAATGTATAATTATGTCTTTCTTTCTCCCATTTAAGGTGGAATTGTTTTTTTTTCCTGTGTAGTGCTTAAATTTGATATTTTAATAAACAACTTGGAAGCTTGAAAGAATCTTGAAAGACCCAAACACCCCTCAGGCCTCATGTTTTGTTGGCTTCATTCTCAGTCTTTACAATCAAACAACACTTCAGACTGCCTGCTGTTCATTCTCTACTGACCCACTTTACATCTTTACCTTTATGCCTGATCTCTTTTAGTTTCAGTTCAACAGGTAACTTATTAGCATGCATGTATGTCAACATGAGCTCAAACAGAAGTAACACCGGGATTTAGAAATGACAGAATTTCTCTGTTCCTTTTCTGTCTCATAGTAAGAACGAGCATCACCACCAGAGGAAGCAGCACTCTGGTCTCGATAATCTCGCGGTAACAGGGCGGATAAACTCGGTCTGATTGGAGGACACGGGTGAGTCACCGCGAGGAATTTGAGGAACAGGTGGGAGAGAGAGAAGGCAACAAGCCTGCATGTTATCGCCCAGAGGATTGCTTTAATGGTTAACCCATGAAACTGCAATAATCCTTTGTGGGTTTACTAGTGATACCTGGAGGCCTAATTGTCAAACACACAATGGGTCTGCTGTTGGTCTTTACAAACTCATCATCACCTTAAAAACTCAACTATAAAACACACAAAGTAGAGCATGATGTGGAAACCTCATCAGTGGCTGAATTTCTGTGTCCACTCTAAGTGAAATGTTGCCTGTCCTTATATTACTGGCCTGTGCTAAGTGTTGCCAAGTCCTACAAAGGAAGCAGTGCATGAAATAATGACTTGGCAGAGCAACTGGAGGTTCATGCACACTGCTGACCCCCTCTGTTCGACTCTCTACTCTGAGCGCAGTGAAGTGTGTAGGCTGGAATCCGCATAATGTCTAACATAGCAAAGTTGGAATGAAACATGCAGTTTGGTGATAGAAAACTTAAACAAACTGCTGCAAAACACGAGTAAAAAGAGCAGCGGTGATTTGTGTGGACCATTTAAAAAGGGTGATACCTCAGGGGGAGAAATGCAGTTACATACACTAAATCTGATCCAATTAAGTCCTTAAAGTAGAGCATGATGTACAGCACTAATATGGAAATATTATGGCTGCAAATGCAATAAAATAGGCTAAGATCACTATCATTATTATTAAGTCCCTACAAGTGTTAAAGGAATGCAACCTGAGTATTTAATGCTACCATATAGAAATACTATAGGAGCATCAGCCTGAAAATCACTGTAAAACTCATAATTGAGCATGCACCACAAACATATGCCTGGAATACTATTGGAGTATTACTGCATTCAAGCTGGTCAAAATCTCTGTTAACTCCATTATATGCACCACAGATGCGTTATACAAATACTATAGGAGTGTTATAACATGGCTGAAGGGGATAAAAATGCATTTAAAGCAATAAAGTCACTTTAATCTCACTGCTGAGCACCATATAACTCTAAGTCCCTATAATAAGAATACTAATATTTGGCTATTATAGGGGATAAAACTGCAATTAACCCTCACTAAGTAGTAGTAGTAATAAGGAATACTTGATCAAATTAAAACTCCATTAGGTCCAATAAAGTTTCCGACTCACAATAGAGCAACATAAGTATGAATAAGGCTTTTATAAAGTTTGGTCCTGCTCACCTGGATGGTCTGGCTCGGGTCTCCGGACACCGGGCCTCCGACCAGTTTACAGTACAAGTCGCGCACGGTCCTGCCGGTGTCTTCCTCCCCGCAGGTCGCCGTGGCGGTGATCTTGGTGCCCTCGGCCAGGTTAAAGTAGGGCGGGTGCAGGCTGTATCCGTTCACCCCGTTGATCGGCAGCTCCTGCGCCGACACCGAGCGGCAGCAGGTCACTAACAGCGGCCACAGCAGCAGCGCGACCCGCGTGTGGGTGCGCCGAGCCGGGGTGAGCCGTCCGCTCGCCATCATCTCCACCTGTTCGCTCGATCCGGTCCGAGCAAAAAAGAAAAGTTTGAGGAATAAATGAATAAGCAGTATAAGGAGAGATGAGTCGTTAACTTCTGTAGGAGAGAAGCATTTGGAGGGAAAAGTGCTGCAAACTACAGAAGAAAGAGAGAGAAGGGGAGTTTAGTCCTGGAGAGCGCTGCGTCGAGGTTTCAGTCCTCTCTCTCTCTGTGTCGCTCCAACTCAATCTGGACTCCCCCTCCCTCCCCCTCTCTGTGCTGGCTCGTCCCCAGCGGCTGGAGGAGGGCACAGCTTCTATCAATGCTAAGCAATCACGGTTCATTAACACGCTCAAATGAAAGGCATCTTTAATGGAGAGTTTGGATAATTTCATATAGACTATTTCATTTCCCTTTCCTCACTCACTTCCTTCCTCGCCGCTTCCTTCCAACTTTCCTCTCATTCCTCCCCTCCTTTCCTTCTTTCCTTCCCTGAGGTTCCTCCTCCCTTAACTCTCTTTCTTCCCTTATCTTTCCCTTCCTTTCTCCTACTGTTCCACTTCCTTTTTTCTCCCACCTATTTTTTTCCTCCCCATCACTCCATTTTATGAGTGTAAAATAAATACCATTTCCCCCTTTAGTCTCTCGTGAATTTGACATTCCTGCATCGCACCCACCAAGTGGCAAAACAACAAATGTGAAATCAAACCACAGAGACACACAGAGACATTGGGCATCCAGGCAGCCCCTCAAACACACAGACAGGTGCTCAAACAAACATGCAAACACAAACACACACACACACACACAGATGGCCACACACTCATCTCAAGCCCTGCAAGCACAAATTAAAAAGAAAGAACAGTATGAGGGTTTGAATTTGACATATACAGTCATCTGTGGTATTTTATTTGCATAACTTTTATTGTTAGGAACGGTACTTTTTTTTTTTTACACTTACATTATTATTTGCAGGAAAAGATAATTGTGAAAGGTAGAGCTAAAAGCTCGGATATAAATAAATGGGAGAACCTGACAATATCAAAAACACGGGATCCCGAGTTATGATTATTCTATGATATCACAACTCAATATTATCTGGTTTTCCTGTTATTTCCTGCTATAGGCCGAAGTAATCAATTTAAATGGGTGTAGAAGTGATTTCATTTTTGATTACAATTACATATAGTACTTGACATGTATGTACATCTATGTATGTATGTATTTGTTTTGTTCGTTGTAATAATGTGTGAAAAACTGTAGACTGACTTGCCAATTAAGGCACAAATTGTTTGCTATGACAAATATTTTAGCGATTTTTGCTTGGATATCAATAAATGCTGAGAGTAAAAATGTATTCTTGACCTTTGGGAATAGTAGTTTGAAAGTAATCTTAACTCAAAGTCCACTTACTAGCTTTTTCCTGGAGCTTTCGAACACATCTCACAGTCTTTATCAGAAAATGTTGACTCAGTTAGTATTAAACTTTGATGTGTATCAGCCCAGCGGATATACATATACATATATACAACCACCAGTTATCATGTCACCAAAGTTAAAGGTCATGTGATGACAACTGAGCAAAGTCCATTTGCTAATGAAGACTGTGAGATGTGGTTGAAAGCTCCCCAAAAAGCTATTAAATAGATTAATTGTGTGTTGTGTGAAGTGATTTGTCCTGTGTACGTCTGCTGGTAGAGGGAAAACCTGCATGTAGCATTACACTTACAATATTTTGCCAAAGTTCTTGCTGGTTATGCTAACAGTTCGTTAGCACCACAGCTACACAATAACAGTTTGTTTAGGAGATTCTGCCTTTGTGTATACGAATGTATGTGACCGTGTGTTTGCTGGTTAAACATTAGGAGACAGTGGGCGGCCCGTCATTCTTCTTCTGTGCTTATAATCTGTCCTCCTCTCTCTCTCTCTCTCTGTCGCTCTGTA
Organism: Macquaria ambigua; assembly: GCA_008360985.2. NCBI lineage: Eukaryota > Metazoa > Chordata > Actinopteri > Centrarchiformes > Percichthyidae > Macquaria > Macquaria ambigua. The sequence goes on along the minus strand of VMKM01002188.1, from coordinate 14,698 downwards.
ATCCCGTCTCTCTCCCTGGGAGCTGTCAGACCGTCCCATGCACACTTTTGTCCTCCTGCCGCAGCTGTCGGTCAGTGTGTGACTCAATGTAAGTGTGTGAGAGACAGGCAGACAGAGAGAGAGACAGGCAGTGTGTCCACTCAGTACTCCATCCCGACACACACTCTCTTAAACTCTGTAAATGCTTCATGCAAGAGAAGAACAGGCTGAGAAACAGACACCAGAATAATCCTCTTTTACTCAACAGTCTTCAGTTTCAATCTGAACTGCTGTCGTCCTTCTGAATAAGTTGTTTTCCATCAATTTCCCCACTTCTTCTACATTAAATCTGTAGATGTGAGAGGATGGCTGTTGCTGAGTTGACTTGTTATTCAGGTAACACTAAAAGACATTTTAAAAGCAGTTGTATGTGATGTACGTTGCACTTTGTCCAGAAGTCCATTTTCTTGTTTGGTGTCTGTTTCGTCCTCCAGTAGAGAAGTGGCCAAACATCAAGGATGGATTAAAGGGTGAGGAGGTGTCTTCAGAGGCACAGTGTCTGTTTGGTGCTCGTGAGCAGCCAAACGGAGACTTCATCACGGGTGTTTTTCAGATGTTTTTCCACCTTGGTAGCTCGAACGTGCCAAGGTCAGTAATGACACATCTCCCATTTTTTACTTCCCACATCTGAACTGAAACAAACACAACGTTACTCACAGCAGAATGCAACAAGCCCAGGCATACTTTCTAGGGGTTGCTGAATCAAGGTATCCTGGGAAATGTAGGAATTTTGTAACAGAATTTAGACTAGATGACGAGGCAGGTAGACGGAAAGCTGGCGTACACAAAAATGATAAATTGCAAAAGTTCATCACAAGAAACTTGCAGCATTTTTTTAAAAAACAAACTGGATGCCTAAACTTAACTTGTATAAAGGTTTATATAAATTCAATTAATTAAGAGAAGTATAACTTATAAACATCAGCAGGTATGTTAGCACGTTGATGTTAGCATTTAGCTCAACTTAGCTACTGCGCCTATACCTACAGTCTCACAGAGCCAGCATGGCTGTAGACTCTTAGTCTTGTTCATCTGTGGTAGCTTAAATTCAGTAATGACGCATTTCCCACTTCTTACTTCGCACATCTGAACTGAAACAAACACAGTGTTACTCACAGCAGAATGCAACAAGTTCAGGCACATTTTCTTTTGAATCAAATAATTATAAAAGGTCACAAGAAACCTGAGGAATGGATTGAAAATCTCAGAGCGGGAATATCTGAGGAAAACTTCAGGATGAAGCATTCTTACAGGATGCATGGAAATGTGAGTAATTTGTATAAGAGCGTATATGTAAGTGTATAATATTAACACAATAAAAAAGGTGTATGAGGAAACGTACAATTACAGTAAGTGGAGATTATTTAACAAAAGGTAAAATTCAGAGCATCAGAAATCACTTCAGGTTTGATTTTTGGAAAATAAAACCTCCTAAAAAACCTCCCACTGCATACAGAGACTCTGATAGTTGGGCTAAAGCTTCTACACCTCTAGGGAACACCTGAGCAGCTGTGTGTGTGTGTGTGCGTTTCCTCATGGACTCTGGAGCACTGCCCTCTAATCAAGCTACAGGAACCACTTTAGAAGATGAAAGGTTTTCTTCCCGCACACACACACACACACACACACACACACACACACAGAGATAACAGCTGCTCAGGTGAGTCAAAGTAATATTTACAGGGCTTTTGATTTGTAAGGATGTTCAGAAACAAGCCCTTTACTGGTGGACCTGCAGGGAAGCAGATCAAAAAAAGGAAAGAAGACAGAAAGTTAAGATACCTTAAGTCAGGCAGATGAAATTGTTGCCGTGTGCCAGAAACCTCACACATCTACTTCCTCAATCGTCTGTCTAACACATGCTGAACTCCGACCTGTGGACTGCTGTCACACACACACACACACACACACACGGGCAGGGGTCAGTGACCTCCTGAAGTTTAAAGGAGTCTCGAGGCAGTGTGTTAATGCAGCAGAGATTCATTCACTGACACACTACATTCCACAGGCTGCTTGAAGGCTCACAGCTCACACTTGTGTGGTTACTGTGCTCTAGTATAGGGCTGCACCAATATTCATTATCGATTAATCAATTATTATTAAACTATTATATCATTTAGTCTACAAAATGTCAGAATATGTTAGACATGCAGTTCAAAACTCAAAAGATTTTCAGTTTGCAATGAACTTAAACACTTAAACACAGCAGCAGGAAAGGATCAGATGGAGGAGACGTGATAAGAGACGTACGAACATGGAGCAGTTTGATGTTGAAATAGCACAGTGGAAAGTAAAAGCAGCTGCATTAAATCAGCATCAAAGACAGTTTGTCGCTCACACTGAAATGCTAAAAAAAAAAAAAAAAGTTTTTTTTCGTCTTCTTTTAATTAAATGGTGGTTGGCAAATAAAGCGGTACCTTAGCGCCACCATCTGGTAAGGAGTGTTGCTGGATGGATAAACAGGTTTGACTAACGTGAACAGATACTGGGCTTGGTCTCAGTGTGGTTTATTCTCTTATACTCTGTGTTAATTAGTGAGCTTTGGTGGGCATATTTATGAACTCTGGACAGAGCCAGGCTAGCTGTTTCCCCCTGCCTCCAGTCTTTATGCTAAGCTAAGGCTCTAGCTGTGTCACTCTTTAATGCGCAGACATGAGAGTGGTAATCCATCTTCTCATCTCACTCTCAGAGAGAAAGCAAATAAACTGATTTCTCAAAATGTTGAAGTATCCAAATATAAATTTAATACGATCAAATTTTTATGACAGTTACAATTACATAATTATTCATGTTTTAATAATCAGAGTTCTGCCTTCATCTGGTTAAAATGAACCTGTGAGCGCATGTAAATGCATTGAGATACACAGAGGTGGCCTGGTGACCAAAATGTAAGATGAAGAGTTTAGTGGGAGACTCAGAATAATATATAAGAGAGGGAGTGTTCAACAAATGCAGAAAGAAACATGAATGGAGAGCTCTGAAATGGAGTCCTGTCATCTTCCAACAGAGAAAAGAAAAAGGAATAAAAAGAGAAAAGCTGGGAAAGAGAAAAAAGTGTAAGAAGAGAGAGACAAATAAAGAGAGAGGGTTTGTCGTTTCACCTCACTAATCCTCTCGTTCTCTCCGCCTTTCTTCCTAAACTCTATAACTAATCTACTTCCTGGTTACCAAGGAGACCAAAGGAGAAGTGAGGGATAGGCCACTTGCTGTCTTGGCAACTGCTAACTGCTCCATTAATTGAACCCACTTTCCCCCTGCTGGGACACACACACACACACACACACACACACTCAAGGACACACACACACTCAAGGACACAACCAGTGTATCCTTTGCATCCCTCAGTATCCCATAATCCATTGCGTGAGGGTCAACTTTTTAGTATGGCATTCAGGTGAATCCTCAACTCCTAAAGTCACAAGTTCTCACATGACCACATCATATTTACCAGGTATTTACATTCAGGTGGTCGAGAACTGCAAAATATTTCATTAAGAGCCCACTTTTACAAGTGTGGCGAGTTCAGACTTTAAAAACAAAACTACCACATATTAAAAACAGGCCAATATCACAGTAAAGAAAGCGTAAAAACATGGACCTGGTGCATCAGAGAATTAAAGTATTAATCAAAAGTTTCATCACTAAATATTCTTACATGCAATCGTAAAGCCACCGCAGGATGTAAATAATGGAAGCCAGGTGTAAACGCTTGGTTCCACTGTGTTTTTTGATACTGCCATAGGGGGCGCCAAAATGCACAATTTTCTAATTCTACTCGGTGGCTTTAAACGTCACCACCAACTTGGCATCATCACACTTGCCCCAGTTTATGGCTGGTATTTACACTTTGTTGGCGGTTTGTGGGCAACTTCTGGTGTTAAACTTTAAAGGTTTTACAAGTTGACAAGGAGCACCTGAACACACCGCACCCTGAAACACCAGAACAATAAATAAAATTGCACATTTTCCTTCTTCCTCCCCTTTTAAAAAATAAATGTGTTCGTTACGGACAGCTGTCATGTGGTGTGGACAGTCACAGGAGTGGAACAGACAGCCCCGTTACTCTCCTGAGTCTCAGCAGTTTAAATCTCCTTTTTGTCGCCTCCTGCTTTCATTCGTAACTTCGACTGTGTTGGAATGTAGCTGAACTTAAAATTTAGTTGTTGTCACTGGCATATTTTTCTGTTTCTGTTTCATTTGCAACCGAATGATTGTAAAACAGGGATTTGATCAAGAAAATACAGGTTAATAAAAACACCTGTATTGACTGATGATCAGCTATATTGATCTACAAAATGAATGATCACAGAGAAAGACAGTAAGTTTTTTGTTAACTTAACTGCCACACCTGATGTGTCTGAGCCAGTTTATATCATTGTTCCTGAAAAGCTTGATTTTTTTCAGATTTATCCACTCCTGAGACTGTTCTCGAAAAGCTCGAATTTGGGGTATAAAAAAACGTTGTCTTGTGGGTGTTCAGACTGAAAACCCTGTGTTAAAAAAGTGCAAGGGGCTGCATTGGTGGGGGTTAGAAGGAAGTCCAGTTGGAGTAACAGATTCATGGGTTTGAAGGCAGAAACAGTTCATAACACTATGAGACAGGATTTTACAACTCTGGAAAGTTATCACAGTGACAATTACTTCACCTTTTAACAGTAGAAGTGCAGCCTTCATGTTACTAAATAATCTACCAGGATTGTGCGCATTGTATTTGACGGATGACATTGCGGCAAAAGTTGAGTAGCTTCATTGAAAAGAATGAGGCTGCCTTTCTTCACAGGGTTAATGTTGGTCTAAGTGGCCTGAGTGTGGAAGGAAGGCCAGAGAGGAAAAGAGAGTTTTAATATTTAGTTGGCTTAGAGTGAATAGACTCCAAATTGACAAATTCAAATTGTGTCGGTGTAAGTTAAGAGCAACTTCCTGTCCTCACGCTGTAGTGAAAACCAGACGCTTCTATCTAAATCCATCTGGTAGCATCTGCCTTCAGTCAAAACCTTTCTTAATCGTCTTATCATCACATGCTACACACACACTCACACACATGCACACAATTCACACGTTACCAAGGAGAAATGTTCCCCTCTCTTGCAGCCGTAACTTCAGCACGTTCGGATGATAACAGTATTGAGTAAATACTGTTTGTCTGTTCCCAGCATTCCTCAGATGCTCCGCCTCCCATTCTGGATCAGATAGGCCTTTGAGACACACACACACACACACACAAATGTCACACGCAGTGCTGTGGGCGGATGTGTCTGAAGTGCTGTGGGCCGGGGAGGGGATGTTTGGGGTTGACAGCGGACTAAAGTGTGTGTGTGTGTGTGTGTGTGTGTGTGTGTGTGTGAGGCAGGTACCGACATGCCCTTCTCTTTGTCTCCTTCAACAAGATACTTCAAACCACACACACTCCTGGTGGGCCCTCTCCCTCGCTCTCTCTCTCTCTCTTTTGTTCCTCATGTGAGTCCTAAAGGAAGGATCAGACCCTGATGTTACTGATCCCTGTGGGTCAGCCGGTCCAACCGTCCATCCAACACTTCAGACCAGAGGAAGATATCTGGTGACCCTGTGACGTTTCCGTGTGCCATCATTGTACAAAAGAATGATCCAAATCTAATGAGAAGATTGCCATGAGGTTTAATAAGCACATAATCTCTAACTAACGTTATTAGTGAGATTATCTTTGTTGCAACTACCCGATATTACTTTACTAAAATGTTTTTAAGTTGTAGAATAGTGATGATAATAAAGCTTTAGTGCAGTTACAGAGGTATAATGTGACTACAGGTATAAATGAGGTTTAATTTTACTTTAAACTGCAGCCTCCTCCATCACTTGGACTCTTTCACTCTCTCCATCCAGTCTGCTTCCCTTCCATCTCTCTCTTTCTCTCTCACCAGTGTCTCTTTCACCTCCTTTCCCCTCATGGCTCTCGCCCACTTTGAAGTCTGCTGGCGTCTGAGAGAGGACACAAAGAGACGAGCCGGGCTGCTTCTGAAGACGGACAAAGGGATGAGCGAGAGAGATGGAGAGATAGAGAGGGTTGAAGAGAAAGAGAGAGGCACGACAAAAGACAGGAAGCGAGGAGTAAGGCGAGGAGAGGAAAAGAGAGATATGGTGTTAAAAAGTGAGGGATGGACATCAGACTGTACATTCAGAGAGCTGGACAAAAACAAAGCAGGAAGTGAAGAGAAACTGTAACATAAGATATAATGAGGGATCAAATACAACTCTATAAATCTTTTATACTTACTTTTATCATTTTAAATTAGAAATATTACCACAAGTACACCTGTTCGCTTAAATGTAGTCTGAGTTTTGTTTTAGATGACACCTAGTGGCCTTTAAAGGAACTGCAGTTTGAACTGGAGGCGCTCATATATACTGGTTCCAACATGCAGCCCTGGTTGCTACTGCTGCCTCCTACTACACTGCCTGTGCAGCTGGATCAATGCTCAGTGCTGCGAAGCAATAATCAGTGACATAGACTTCTGTTTAGATGAAAAAGAGGTTGAGCTTCAGTCAGTTAACAAAGCTGCTTCACTGACTAACACAAAAACCTGCCAGAAGAACTGTATATTAGCACAAATGCAATAAAAGTCTATAGATAAAGATATATTCTTATGTGGATGTTCTGCTATAGGACCATACTGGCTCCCTGTCCGTTGTCTCAAGGCTGAAACAGGGTTCTTTGTCTGTCTGTGTGTGTGTGTGTGTGTCAAAGGTATGCAGGGGGCCAGGTGAGGGGGTTCTGGGGGGAGTGTGAGGGGCTTCCATCCCTTTATGTTAAGATCATTGTTTGGCGAGCTGCGACTCGCCGGGTGCTCCCTGCCACAGGCAAACACCAAGCATGTTCAGCATTTAATTCAGATTAAGAGTTTGGCTCCAAAAGAAGATGCACTGTGTGTGTGTGTGTGTGTGTGTGTGTGTGTGTGTGTGTGTGTGTTATACATGTACTCAAATAGATCAATAGTGAAAAAATAACAAAACTAACTTAAAACTTTAACTTTAACTTTAAAAGCCAGATCCTTTGAATTTTAGAGATATCAAATGGACTTTTGTCATCAAGTTGCCAATTATCTCCGCAACTAACAACAGCCTTGTGTTGTGGATGGGATGTGCTCTCCTGGTACAGCTCCAATTAATCATTTAGTTTGCAAAGGTGGGTGGTGGGTAGTCACCATAAACTGTGTATAAATATCTTTATATATTTATATATATATTATATCTTTATTTACAGTCTATGGTAGCTACACGCAGCTGTAGGGATAGCAATGTAGTTCAGTCCCTCTGTTGGTCCAACACTGTGGTTAGCACATGTTAGCAAGCAACAGGCTAATGCTCAAGCAAAATGCTAACATTTTAAAATGCTGACACTAACCTTAGGCTATAGCATTGCTTACATGATAATGTTGGCTCATGGCTTAGCTAGACTTTAGGTTTGTTAGCATGTGAACACTGCCCCATCAGTGGTAAGGATCTAAGAATAGCTGTCGTTATCCATCTACCAATTTTGTGTTACGGTGTAATGAGCATTAGAGCCTCACAGGGCCACGCGTTGCTGTTGACATTTAGTCTTCTGATGTACTTCAACTTCAATACGGCTGTTGAGCCTTGTTTTTAAATTAAAAAATCCTCTTTCTTTCTCCGAGGGCACACACCAGTTGGCTCCCACACGAGAGACAAGGTGGGTTTTGCTTCTTGTCAGAGTTTTTCTCACACCAGACAGGTTTGAGGCAGCTAACGGTTAGTAATTTGTCCCTAAATGGGAAGTGATGCAATTAAAGGGCTGGACAGCAGAGCACACTCACTAAAGTCTGTCATTTCACCTGAGAAAGGGGGGGGGGGGCTGCTGAGGAGGTGAGAGCTAGTTACCTATTACCAAGTGTTGAAAGCGAATCCCAAAACAGTTAAATCATAATCTGCTTAAGAATGGCAACAGGCTTTACTGCATCTCTTTTTTCCTTTAGTTTAAATTACATAAGACAGCATGATCAGACACTAGTCAGCGAGCAACAAGCCCACAGCAGAGTTTCTATTGGCTGAATGTGCAGATGTACAGGTCACATCCAAGTGTATGTGAACTGAACAGGGTAAGAGCGCTTTGCAACACTTTTCAGTGGACGTAAATGGGAGGTGAAGCAAATATTCACATACCTAGGTGCACAGTCCAACCAGGACTTCTGGGAAAAAGCGAGGGGAACGAGGGAGAGGAGGGGGAGGTGATGAAGAGGATGGTGACATACTTCTTATCTGTTCGGCTACTCACCTGCAAGGAAAAAAAAGAGGGAGAATGTGTGGGAACAAAGCATTAAAGCAGCAGTTGATGACAGCTATCACTGAGGCTGTGTGAGGTTAAAGACGCCCTGAAACCACTCTCACACACCACTGGACCATCGCGTCCACACTGTGTTTAGCCTAAATGACCACTGTAACCTCCCCATGCCTTCACCTTGCCCTGTTATTCCCACTTTGACCTCTATTTCATCGGCTCGCTCATTCTTTTGAAAGCCAGATTGTGCAGACAGCAGGAGATAAACCGCCCCTACTCCCAGGATCTGTACGTACAAAAATCCACTTGCAACAACAGTCCAACAACAGTATTGTTGTAATAAAATTTCCAACACATCAGTCGCTGCTCTGAGCTTGGCGTCGGTGAGCAGAGAGAAAGAAATGATGCGCCATCTTTGATTTTGCAAAGGCTGCAATCACGTTAATGGATATCGCCAGTAAAAAGTCCTGATAAACAGCTGAGAAGTTCTCCTTCAACATTTTTCTAAACTTAATGAGAAGTGAATGCCAGAAATGGGCGGCTTCACAGTCCTAGATCACTCTGCTTGTTGTGTCTGTATGTAGACAATGATAGAATACCTTCAATAAGCCAGACTACAACGCACTCAGTTCAATCCTGGTGAACAAGGTCCAGTACATTTAAGTATAAACCACAGTGATCAGAAAAAGCATTAGACTAGCCTTAATTGAAGAGGAACTGTCCTTCAGGGCAGCAAAGTTTTGAATAACCATGTCAAATAATTTCCCAGTGGACCTCAGGTCTATTACAATAGAGCTCCATTGATATTTTGGCTAATTAGCCAAGTGTCTCCTGTCTACATGCGTCCTGTCTTAAAAGACTATATCAGTATTTTAGCCTAGCTTCTTAATTACAAATCATGTATACTTTTGAGATTTAATTATTAATTTCAAAAGATTTTAAAGAAAACTATTTTAGATGGTACAGGTTTCCATTTTTGTACGTATTCTTCCTATAGTTACAGGCAGCCATGGTTTAAATTGATTTCCAAAAGGTATGAAAATAAGCCGACATCTGAAACACAACCGCAGTAAAGATCAAGTTATCAAGTTGTATTTTAGTGTGTGCTGGAGTACAGACTTTTCAACTCAGTCTGCTATAGACCCTCAACAGCCGACGTCACCAAAAATGTGCACGTGCATTTTATGTCAGGTAACGTTGTTTATCTACTCTTTGATTTCACTGGAAAGTCAGACTTACACACATAACTGTCTGTAAGATGTAGACTAATAATCTAATGTAGCTAAAGGTTGATAACCTTGCGCTACAAGCTGCAAGAGATGAGCTTGCAGCTTATGGTGCCACCCTTCATATCCCTCATTTCACAGAAGTAAAAAAGCAACTCTGCACAGGAAGTGGACTCACCTAGACAACTTTCTCGTGTTAGGATCCATGTGGAACGAGTCATTGGTCAGTGGAAGAACTTTAAGATTTTGCAGTTATTCCAGTGTTCCACAGATTAACATACTAGATGATGGTGTGACTGTGTGTGGTGCCCTCACAAACCTCTCTAAGAGTGTTGTTCCCAAATGAGTGAATTCTGTGAATTATTTGTGTCATTTCACAAACAACATAGCATTGTTTCTGGATTTTCCCCCTCTAAATTATTCAAATGAGGTAATGCATTTTCCTCCTGAGAAAGGAATATTTCATCGTATCCATGTATGAATTGTGATATAGTGAATTACATTTTTAAAACATGTACTGTTATTACTGTATTGCTGTAGTGATGTTATTGACGTTACAAAAAGAGATGTGTACTATTTGAAAAGGAATGTGACTGTGATGTGTACAAATAAAAATATAGTAAATTAAAGTAAATCACATTTTGGAAGAGTACCATTTTAAGTTTTTTTTATTATAAAGCTCCAGTATCTTAAGCCTTTTGCCCACATTTTTTCCCCCAGAAGAAATCAGTCATAGAAATATTCCTTGATAATTTTAAGTAGCAAAATATCTCTAATGGATATGTATATACATACAGACAGCAGTCAATAACAAGAAACAACATTAAATGTAAGCAAAAGGTTACAAATTAGTTAATTGTTTCCAACACTGTCAATGAAGGCATTCAGGCCTCAATTCTGACTTTCCCTACATAACCATGCTGCTGGCTTCCTTTTCATCTGTACACAGCTGTAGTGAAAGTGGTTATTGCATTTGACACAGTTGATCATTTTGCCAAAATCTGGCCTTTCACAGTGTCTGTGTCTCCAAGGCAGGGTCAGATCTTCTTGTCAGTAGTTCAGGCAACACACTCGAGATAAAGAAATCTTGTGCTCTTTTCAAAGCCTCCTGCAGAAACTCTTGATTTCTTAGGATATGTTGCACAATGAACTCCTCCTTCGTCCACAACACAAACTCACAGTAGCTAACATCACACACAAACATGTGGAGTTGTATTTGATAGTAGTATGGGTGTGAATGCTTCAATATGAATGACTTGTCCAGACAAAACTGCTTGTCTTCTGTACTTCCCTGAAGGCCATCGCGGTTCTTGGAGGGACACTTTATCTCTACCACTGCTTTGCCTCAGCAGGTACACCTTGCTATCCCATCTGGCGATGATCCACAGGAGCTGACCCTGAAATGTTGACGGGTTCTGGCCATATATGCAGTGTAGGCTTGTCTTGCCGTTTTCACCCCAGAGCACAGATGGGACATTTAACTGTGCTTTGTTGTACTGCATTATATCCGTTAGGTATGTTTTGCTGATCTTGCCAGTTGTGGTTGCATGGTGAAATTTGGTGCTTGTTACAAATTCCAGTTTCTCACATTGATGAGGTTGGAGTTTAGTTTTTAGTCTGTGAAATGTTTCCTCACTTTTCACCTGTATTTCCCGTGCTGAGAGTTCCCTGAGTGTTGTATTAAAGAAAGCAATCAAGGGCTCAGGTAAGTCTGGTATTTCCTCTGCGTCAGTGTCAGATAATGCAGTTTCAGACTTGTCAGCACTGCAGCACCTGGGTCCACAACCTGCAGTTCCCGAATGTCATCATCTGTCAACTCTGATGACAGGTCAACAGAAAGACACAATTATTGTGCTGCATAATATTCACATTTTAAGAATCTTGACTAAATTTTTACTAAAATCATTAAGCAGAGCTTTAAAAAAATGCAGGTGCACAATAGATAACAGACAATCTAATATCCAGAATCAGTAATCTGAAGGCAAATGCACAGATATGGTCACTAGCAGTTTTTGAAGCTGCTACAATCTGCCTGCCTAGCCTCTGGAAGCTGATTTCCCTCACTGGAGCTGGCTTGACTTCTTTCCTGCTTATGTCTTTCCACATGCACACTCCAGAAGTAACTGCTGCTCTCTCTGTCCCTCCCATCCTAACACAGAGCTCAACTTTGAATTATATTGCAGCTGCATGGCTGCAGCATGACCCAAGCCTGAAATGACAAAAAGACACAATAAAACATACTGGCTAATCCAATATATATGTTTTAATGATATGACCAGGGCTTGAAATTAACACTAAAGTTTGTCTGTGGCTAAGAAGTCTGTAAATTCTTGACATTTTAGCATGTATCCAGCCTAAGCTCAATCAGGTTTTGACTACAAATCAATATTATTGCCACTGTGTGTAATTCATGCCCTGGTTATGACTAAGTTACAGGTGCAAGAGACAGGATTTCTGATATGGTGAGGAAAGTAATAAGTGAAAGGGGAGAAAATGACAGTAAAACAGAAGCAGAATTCACGTTTGCATAACAACTATATCATCGAGCTCTGAACTATGCTAGCTAGCAAGTCAACAACACAAAATACTACTTACGTCGCCATGCAAGTACAATTCGCTGTTAGGACGTAGTTTTCTGCTTCGTTAATTACAACCGAAGCCTCAAACATAGCGGTCTTGTGTCCGTGTCTTTGACTGGGGAGTATTTCTGATTTCAAGTCACAAAACTCCGAGTCTTTATCATGGTACCTGACGTTGTGTACATGGCCACAAATAACGTAGTCGTAAGCATCTAGCCACTAGGTCACCATTTGTCAGAGTCAGTTTGTTTAGGTAGCATTCGCGATGTTTGTTGGTTAATGCCCTTCCATAGCTTGACAATATTGTCAATGTGTGACATGTGAAATTTGTTCAATAAGGACAAAAAAAAAAAGGCTTGACAAGCTATTGCTGTCCGCCATACTTCCGTTGCCAAACTGCGCGCGCACACTTACATACGTCATCGTTGTTTACAAACTGTAAAAGGGTCTGTTTGTACTGATGTATTACATTATGACGTATTACTTCCGTTATGCCTTTGTACGTCACGCCTTTGATCAATCGAATGTTCTCTGCCTACTATCAGGAACAGAGACTCTGACCACAGTCTGCTCACATTTTTCTTGGTCTACCTACTAAGTAATCTGCAGGCTGCTATCACACAGAAAGAACCGCGGATATTTTCCCCCGGATTCAGACAAACTCTCACAGCATCATGCCCTTCCTAACTCTGGGTTTCATCGTGGGCACTTTAGTTACTAAAACTGCTAGGAGACTCGTCGAGTCATACTTCGGACAAGAAGAGAGAGATGAAAAAAACACCCCAGGCCAAGATCTGCCTGCTTCAACAACTAGCACCACGGCGTCAGAGGCCAACCCAGAAACCACTGCTGCTTCAGAACCGGCAGCTGTTTTTCAAAGCGCACCTGTTTTAGACACTGCGACAAGAACGGAAGAAATCAATGCAACTGTGTCAAGGGTCCATGACGGCAAATCAAAGTACAGACTACAAACAGACTACAAAAGTACAAATGTGTTCAGCGAGACGTACATTTGCAGGTTTCAAAATGGATTGAATAATTACTTGATGAATGCAACGTTACAAGCTGCAATACACCTGGAAGCTGTGCAGGACAAAATAAGACACCAACCCCCAGAGTCTTTAACACAATTATCAACCACACCAAAATTTGCACAACTGTTTTTAACAGCCCTCCAAAACCCAGGGAGGAGTTTCAGACCGACAAAAGTCTTTCGGGCTTTGGAAGAATTGAGTGAGATAGTACCGCAATTGCATACGTTACAGAATAATATTATACTAGATTTATTGGAACATATTTTGTTATGGTTAAATCGATGTGGGATAGGAACAACAATTCAGGTAATCGAAAAAAGCAGGTGTAAAGAATGTCAACTCACTACATCGAGCTCCTCAATCCTGGGCAGCGTTTATGTTTTACCACCACCAGCTAAATGTGACACTATTAACTCTCTTCTCAGAAGAACTTTCAATCAGAGCCAAGGCGTATGCACGGCATGTGGTTTCATAGCAGAGAGAGAAAACGTTTGGAACAGCCCTGACATTATAACCCTTTATTTGTCTCGATCAGGCGAAGATGGATTGGATAGAGAGACTGTGACTCCATCTACATTTATAGAAATTCCTGTGGATGGAGATAAAACACAGACTTGCCAATACAGCCTGTCCTCTGCCATTTGTCACAAAGGCCATGGCGCATTCACCGAACACTATTGGTCATATGTATTTCATCATCACATTAACATGAAAGCTGACCGTTGTAAAATATCAGTCACCAGACCAGCTGACATATACGACTATGGGGTCATTTACCTCTACGAAAAGGTGCACATGCGCACTTAAGTGTCCCACAGATAGTCCCACTACACTGAAGGAAAGACCAAAACAAAACATGGAAACTTAAAGTTAACTCAACATCTGAGGGCAGCACGGTGGCGCACTGGCTCTCATTGCTGCCTCTCAGTCAGCAGGCCTGACTGTGTGGAGTTTGCGTGTTCTCCCCGTGTCTGCGTGGGTTTACTCCGGGTGCTCCGGTTTCCTCCCACATAAGCTTTCTAAAAACACTTGCAGGTTAAGTGAAAAAGATAAAATACCAAATAAAATGCAGAAAAAAAAATATATACATGTATGTGTGTTTTGACCGCTTTTCTGTTCGCACTGTAAGAAATGAAAAACATATAGCCTACAGTTTATAATTATGATATGAATGGCATTATAAAATTCATCAGGCAGAAGTTGTCAAACCTGTTTTCTCTGATGCGCCTCATCTACCAGCAGCAGAATTTCTTTCCTAAACCAGTTTGGTTTTCTTTTGTTTCCAATTTCAGCAAATTTCCTATTATTTCATCCCGATTTATATATTTACATAGGCCTATCATAAATATATTAGATTGTAGTCTTTCACGTGTGAATTATAAGGATTCACACAAATTAAACTACCCTTAAAATTGAAATCATATGCTTTAAACATCGCTGAAAGTGAAAGTGAAAGGATTTTTTAAAAGAATGAACAATGGGGCAGATGTGGCTATTGGCTGTTCTTCTCTTTTTATACATACGATTAATCATGTGATCACTTGAGAGCTG
>VMKM01002187.1:0-84362 GCA_008360985.2 Macquaria ambigua | reverse complement strand
ACTGTTACTGAGTACACTCACACACTGTTACTGAGTACACTCACACGCTGTTACCGAGTACACTCAAAGTTACTGAGTACACTCACGCTGTTACTGAGTACACTCACACACTGTTACCGAGTACCGAGTACACTCACACTGTTACTGAGTACACTCACACTGTTACTGAATACACTCACGCTGTTACTGAGTACACTCACACACTGTTACTGAGTACACTCACACACTGTTACTGAGTACACTCACACACTGTTACTGAGTACACTCACGCTGTTACTGAGTACACTCACGCTGTTACTGAGTACACTCACACACACTGTTACTGAGTACACTCACACTGTTACTGAGTACACTCACACACTGTTACTGAGTACACTCACACTGTTACTGAGTACACTCACACTGTTACTGAAGGAGCAGAGTATTTGTACAGTGTGGTATTAGTACTTTTACTGCAGTAAAGGATCTGAATACTTCCTCCACCACTGCTGTTGCAGTTTAGTATATTAGAAGTTTGAAAGCTAAGTGAGCAGCTAACACACAAACTAAAGGACTGACTGATGAACAGGCGGTTTGATATGTTATAATATAGTAATAAATGTGTTCAGTAACATGTGAAGTGTATGTGATGCAGAAAGGCGTCAGACGCCCGGCGGTCCAATCAGAGCGGACAGTTTCTGCCATTTCTAAAAGTTAATTTCAGAGCTAATGAGTGCTGAGCTCCTGCTCCACACACACACACACACACACACACACTCTGAAATCCACAGTCTGCAGGCGGGGTGGGGGGGGGTCCTGTCTTTTCTCATTACAGACCTGTGAAACATTCTCATTGCTGGTGTATTTAATTGAGCTGCAGAAATGCAGCATCAGGAGGACTCTGGGTGAACACGGAGCGCTCCCATTGGTCCCACTGAGCAGCTCCTGATGTTCCATAAATCCCAGTCAGGAGAAATTTAATTGAGTTATACCACACTGAATTACCTTGCATCTAAATGGCATCCAGGTCCGGGCAAATGGAATAATTAGGCCCCGGCCGAAATGTTGCAGAGCGTTATCCCGAGTGACGTGACGCACTCCATCTGAGGCGCTGATGAAGAGCAGGCGAGACAAGGAGGACGAGCCAGGAGCACTTCAAGACTCCAGAGTCAAGACGCTGAAAATAATCTGTGGAGAGACTCGTCCAGGACGTCCTCACAGAGCCCGGCGTCCGAAATATCACAAATATAACATCACAAATATTATAAACATTTAAACCAGTTTGAATTGGAGTTTTAATGTCAACAGAAATGTTTCATCAGATTTACTTTCAGTGGATTTCTTCCAGATGTTTCGCAGCCGATAAAACCCCGAACCATTACTGCACCTTGGAAACAGCAAGCTTTCTGCAGGGTCCATTTAGTAGCTGTTCTGGAGCTTTCAACCGTATCACATGACCTTCATTAGAGATGGATTTTGGCCATTTGTCGTGGAATTGTAGACAGTAAAATTTAAAGTTTAAGGTCTTTAAAGTGTTCCGAAAAATGGAGATGTACACAACAATCTGCAGAGGAAGCTCACGTTATACGATCAAAAGCTCCAGAACCAGGACCCGAGCTGCCACCTAGAAACTACACACATATTACACATGTTGAGTTTTCTTTTTAAGGCTGATTGGGAGGTTTATTAGTGCAGATATCTGAAAATCTGACTGTTTTTAAGCAAAAAAAGTAAATAAATGACAGTTACAGAGATTCTCCATCAGACCTGTAAAGAAACAACATTTAGACCAGAATGTAGGAGGTGACATTTACACAGACTTTAAATGAGTAAATGAAACGTGCATAATTATTATCATTTTTAAAATATTTATATTTACAGAGATTTTGTGGTGACGAGTCAAATTTAACTACTACGAGTCAAATTTAACTCCCTTTTTACTAAAGGGACCTCGTGGTCAGACTGCTGGTACCAGACGAAGCTGTTTTACATCATTAAGGTGGAATGAGAAGGCGGAGGGATACGTTGGTAAAACAGTTAAAACAGGAAGTGAACATGTCAGAGCTGCACTCCGGCCAAAACAGTGAAGAAACATTATCTGCTACGATCATCAGTTGTTCAAATTAAGCAAAGAAATCCAAAACAGAAAAGTAATTTCACCGTCCACTACAAAGTTCATCCATAATTTACCAGTACGTTTACTCAAGTACTGTACTTAAGTACAATTTTGAGGTACTTGTACTTTACTTGAGTATTTCCATTTTCTCTGACTTTCTACTTCTACTCCACCTCAGAGGGAAATATTGTTCTTTTTACTGCACTACATTTATTTATTAACTTTAGTTACTTTGCAGATTCAGATTAATAATACACGATATAATAAATTATAAATACATGATGATGTATTATTATAAGTTAAGATAAGTTGTATATAAAGTGATTAAAAGTAGCTCCACCTTTACCTGCTGCAACATTAAAGCATCAATAATTATAACCCAATAATATCATATATATTATTCTGCATAATGAGTATTTTTGTACTTTTATTTAAGTAAAATTTTGAATGCAGGATTTTTCCTGTAACAGTACTTTTTGTTTACTTTTAGTATTTTATTTATTTTTGTATTTACTTGTAGTATTTCTGTGGCAGTAGTATACTACAGTATTACAGTGTACTCACAGTACAGGAGGAGGAGGAGGTAAGTTTCCCGCCAGTCTTTAACGTGACAGATGACGTATCAGGGCTGGTCTATGTTGGAGGGAAAATAAAGCGATCTGATTGGTTTATACATAAACACTTGAGCGGAACGATGCCGGGTTTTGTGGGCGTGGCTTATCACATTTAAAACGCTGTTTAATGACAGTAAGCTAAAACAAAATGGCTGCTACACAAACGTCTCCGTGTCCAAACAGAGAAGGTAAAATCTTTTTGTCTCTGCTGCTCACAGCTGCTCGAGGAGGTAAAGTTTGAGAGCTTCTATAACCAGACAGCAGCTAAACTGTTTCATGTGTCGCCTCAGCTGATTTTCTCTTTGAATATAACTTTTAATAACCAGCTTCGACCACAACAGCTGCCTGATCTATCAGCCACAGTGGGGGAAAGTAACCAAGTACATGTTTGCACAGTTTTGAGGTACTTGTACTTTACTTAAGTATTCCCATTTTTAATTAATAATTTCACTAACAGCCATAATACTTTGCAGATTCTGGTTTTAGCCTCTAAGTGTCATTATCTTATAAAATATGAAGTATTTTTGTTTAAAAGAAAGTACCGTTACATACAAGTAGTGATGATAATATAATACTGTATATACAACACATTAAAAAGGGGCATTCTGCTTTACTTTTTATGCTTTTATTGATAATTCTGCACTTTTACTAATATCTAGAGAAAAAAATAGCAGCCATGTTTCTGACACGACTAAAATCAGAGGTTAATTAATCGATTGATCCTCACTGAAAATAATCATCAGTTGTGATCATTGTTACATCTGCAACAACCAGAAGAGGTCAGTGAAATGCTGAGTCATGAGATTTATTTGCCTTCACAGAAGCATCACCTTCAGTTTCCTTCATCATCTGATATGAAAAGAGACTTTGTGTGCTGAACCTGTTTCCTTTTAAATCCTTATTGTCTTTGAACTGGAGCCTTTTAAGAGTTTTAATCTGCTGGTTCTGTGTTACTTGTTACGGTGTATTTATTGTACTGTACTCTGTACCTTATGCAGGCCTGCGACTAACCGTTATTTTCATTAGCGATTCATCTGTCGGTTATTTTCTCTGTTTAATCTTGGCTCTATAAAATGTCAGAAAACAGATGTAAACATCTGTCCAGCTTGTGCTGACAGATGTTTGACCTGTTGTGGAAGAGAATAAGGGAGTTAATGAGCATGGGTAATCAATGGAAACACACCTGATGGTCTGATCTACTGTGTATCTGAAAGGTATTGGAGCAAAAAGTTACTTTACTCATCTAACCAGTACTTAAAC
This sequence comes from Macquaria ambigua, assembly GCA_008360985.2. NCBI lineage: Eukaryota > Metazoa > Chordata > Actinopteri > Centrarchiformes > Percichthyidae > Macquaria > Macquaria ambigua. Next base: position 80,393 of record VMKM01002187.1, on the reverse strand, counting down.
ATGGTGCCTACATAAAGTATTTAAGGCTGCTCTAACTGATCTTTCTGACACAACGTGAACACATCATCAGCTTTCAGTTGATATATTGACCTCGTGATCAAACAGCTGTTTATTATTACAGAGCATCATGATCCTTCACGTGATGTTCCCTCTCTGTTAGCTCTGTGTTTGAGGGAAATATCTGGCTCTTTAGCTGCTAAATGCTCCACTACGTTCAGCAGCTGGTCTCTGACTGAGTCTGTCTGCTGTTTGTAGTGTTCAGCAGCTTTTTACAGCTTTTATTCTGAAAACGACAGATAAACAAGGAGCTGAAACTCACTATGAAGATTCAGCTGACACAAAGTCACTTCACACATTATTATTATTATTATTATTATAAAAATATCCAGCGGGTGGAGAAGATGTAGACTTCCTCTGTGCTGCGTCTCTCGGTGATGAGCTGGCTGTATCGGCAGCCTGGTGGAGTAATAATCTCTTAACGAGCGCCGACTCCTCATTCGCTGCTCTTGACAGACGCTAATCGGCGCCCTAATTAGCAGCTCTCCTGAAGACCGCCGCTCGTTCACTAATCAGCTTCCAATTTGCTTAATCAGCAGTTTAATTGAAGTAACGGCCTCCTGAACACAGAGAGCCACTCGAGTGTGAGAGTGAGCTCAGCAGACGCACACCTGCTGAATCGAACCGCCGGCGGTGCTGGTGCTTCAGAGACCCCAGCAAGGCAAAGTAAACCAGGAACCTGGTTTCCCTGTTTCAGTGTGAACATTTACAAGCAGAAAGGGACTGGTTATGGGACTTTTTAGCCCAGGGTTTAGCCTTCCAGGCTATAATCAACTGGTGGCGAACAGCCTGAGAGACAACACTCAGGGCCATGCCTTCTCTGCATGTTTTTTTAGAGAGAGACATTTAATTTGTTTTTATTAACATTTAATTTTCTCCAAAAAGAAGAGAAAGATACGACATTAAAGATGCAAATAGAAAAATCTCTCAAGTTCTGATCAATGAAAATAGACGATGTTAAGTAGAGCTGCAACGATTCTTCGATTAATTGTTTAGCTGATTGACAGAAAATAACCAGTGGACCAATAACGTGATGTTCTAGCTTCCTGATGAAGACCATGCAGGCAGCTGAAAGGGGATTAATGAGGTGTGTGTGTGTTTACTCCAAACCCTGAGTCTGTTTGTCGGTGGTTCGTTCGTTCAGGCAGACTGTCAGACCTCCAGGTCGTGTCAGTCGGTTTGTGATAATTAATCACATTATCAGCTGCATTGATAAGGCCATCAGGTTGGTAATTCATAGATAATTAACACCTGATCTTGCGTCCGTCTCTTAGTTTTAAAGGAGTAGTTCAACATTTTGAGAAATACGCTGATTCTCTTTCTCTCAGAGAGTCAGATGTTCAGATTGATGCCAGCCAGCAGCTGGTTAGCTTAGCTTAGCATAAAGTGGTGGTGGTGGTGGTGGGGGTGGGGGGGGGGCGTGGCGTGCTGGGTGGTAACGGCCATGACACATTCAGTGACACCCATTCATTTATTTCATAATAAGGGCCCAGCTGTCCTGCTGCGGCGGCAGCGGGGGGGGGGGGCGTCATTAATCCATCACAAATTGGAGCTTCGGCAGCGCTCGATGAGTCATCAGCAGAGGAATATTTAAATGTGTAACCCAGGAAACACACACACACACACACACACAGGTTCAGGTTGTTTAGATTTATATTTACTACCTGGTTACCAACGGTTACCAACATCCTGAAAACAAACATTTTGACTTTGTTTTAAAATGATTCTTACATCCAACAAAACTCGAAGAAGATCTCTGCAGGACAGACTGATTTATTAACTCTGACTAATGATTTCTCTGAGTGAATGAACAGCTGTGATTGGTCAGCCGGAGCAGCAGTGTGTGTCATCAGGCGTTCAGCTTTGTTGGTGACGGCGTTCTTAGAAATGATGCAGGAAGTCCAGTTTGAGTAACTGGTTGTGATTTCACTACAGAGGGTGTCTGCAGACATGTTCTCATGTGCCGTCCCAGCTGTTAATCTGCATGTTCACAGGGTCACATGACTAAAGTGACTGTGAAGGTTTATCAGACACCAAAACACTCCACAGCTCGTTAAGCTCTGAGAGACAGGACGGTCTGCACGTTGATGTCTCACAGGAGAAGATGCCGGACGTGAGGTCACACACACATTCATGCTCCTTCCTGTGTATACAGTTACATATGTGTACTCACATATACTCATAGTGCTCAGCATGGTATTTTGTGTAGGTTTAGTTTAGAGCTGCAACTAACGATTATTTTCATCCATCAATCTGCAGATTATTTTCACGATTAATCGTTTAGTCTATGACATGTCACAAAATTGTGAAAGTTATCATCACAGATTACTTCTTCTGTCCAAAACCCAAAGACTCTTCATTTACTGTCAGAAAGGACAAAGATTTAAGAAGCTGGAGCGTGTGAGGTGAGAGGGCACGTGTTGTTGGTCAGTAATGAGTCGAAGGCGGCACATGAAGCTGTCAGAGAGACGTCACTGGGTGGATTTCCAGTGTTTGACGAGAAGTTTCTTAAATACAACTGATGAAAAGAATAATCCGATGCTGCTGCTCGCTCTCTGCATCCTGTGATATATCTTGTAGTATACATAGTATACTTGTAGTATAAGTACACACTTAGATAAATCTGTTCTCGTCTGCTACATTCACATTCAAATGTGCTGCAGACTCTCATGGTCCCCTGAGGATGAGCTACAACCAATCAGCTCTCCATCTGCCTCCAGCAACCACAGCGCTGCTCAGCTCAAGTGTGTGTGTGGGGGGGGGGGTCTGCCTCCTTTCTCACTGAGTGCAGCTGAAGGGATGATGAGGAGCGTGATGAAGCACCACCACCTCCGCTGCTACTCTGCAACACACACACACACAAACACAAACACACACACACACGCGCGCGCGCATGGTGTCACGTCATTAATTCATAGCTGCAGATTAACACACTCAGTCAGCTGCTTCACCAGACTACCAGAGCGTTTCTGGATATTTTAGGAAAAACCATCAGAGCCGGTCGTCGGCTCACTGAGTATGAATCAGTTTTAATTTAAATGTGTTCATTCAGACACATTCAGATCCTCCTCACACACCAAAGAACTTTCTGTCCAGAGTGAGAGACTCATGCTCCCCAGAGGAGATGATTCCTGTTGAGCTGCTGACCCCTGAACTACATCCTCAGTCTGGTTTGTTGGGTTCTGCTCAGATCATCAGTTTCTCTTGGTCTCACAAGTTGCACCAGTAAACTGTATTTTCCTTCTCATCATGATAAAAACTACAGTGAGCAGCTGTTTGAAACATCAAACTATAGATCTGTGTTTGTAAAGATTTACGTCTTCAGCAGGAACCAATGGGCTCGGAGCTGAGAGCCACAGACAGGAAGTCAGACAGGACTGAGAGACGGACTCACATGTTGTTGGTTTGACAAGACACCTCACATCCCCTGACTGTTTTTATCTGCTTGGCTGTAGATCAATATATCCAGCAAACAGTACAGTTTGTTCACTTCCTCTGGAGGCGAAAAGACGTCTTTATATTTTGAATTTATTTGAACGACATTCTGACAAAAACATAATGTATGTAAAGGAGAGTCTGGTGTGTCTGAGTTCAGCAACTATTCCCATAATCGATATAATAATTTTAGTCATGTATTAAATAAATAAAAAAAGCCAAATTCCAGCTTCTTAAATGAGGATTTTCTTGTCTCGTGTCTCAGTAAACTGAACATCTTTGGGTTTTTCGACGGTTTTCTATTTTCTGCCATTTTATAGACCAAATGATTCATGGAGAAAATAATCAACAGATTAATCGATAATATAATCACGAGCTGCAGCCCTCGTGGCACCTGTAATATAGTAAGGTTAATAATAAGGTTTGGTGAAGCTGACGACTGGTCTTATGTTCCCGTCTCCGGTGTGAAGCTGCTTGTAGAACATTCATGTGGTGTTGATTCGCTGTAAATCCGTCAGATAGAAATGTAACTGATAGCCGGAGGCGTCATGATACACCAGCTTTCATGGTTATTAGGGAAAATTTAAATAATAATATTTAATAAAAGTAATGAAGCAAATACCTGGGCAGTTTCTAATGAACGTTTTAACTTGATTGATTTTTCACTTGACCGTGTCAAAAACAGGATGTTAGCTTTGGGAAAGACGTTGTTCATCAGCAGATATCAAAGAGCCGCAGCTGGTCGCTGGTCTGAAACAGGATGTGGATCCTGGTCTCCGCTGTTGAAGTCATGTCACATGACTCACCTGGTTTAATACTGAACACTCTGTTGTCCTGATTTTGGTCTTTTCTGACATCTACTTCCTGTCTGTCCGTCTGGGGAGGCAGATCCTTCTCTGTTGCTCTTCCTGAGCTTTCTAACGTTTTCTTTCCTCGTTAAAGGGCGTTTCAAGGGTCAGAGAACCGAGGGGGTCGCGTGCTGTACGGACTGTGAAGCCCCTGGAAGCAGATTTCTGATGTGTGATATTAAGCTAAATAATTAAATCTGACCTGACTTGGTTTTTGCAGAATTTTGGAAAATGATTGTTTTTCCTGTGGAGTCTGGTGGACGTTAACATGGAGTCTTCTCTGAGATGATTCTCTCTCTCTCTCTCTCTCTCTCTCTCTGTGTGTGTGTGTGTGTGTGTGTGTGTGTGTGTGTGTGTGTGTGTGTGTGTGTGTGTGTGTGTGTGTGTGTGTGTGTGTGTGTGTGTGTGTGTGTGTGTGTGTGTGTGTGTGTGTGTGTGTGTTGATCCAGGTCTCCGTAACATCGTGTTTCGTCTGACTGCAGTCTCTGCAAAACAAAAACACAAATGATGTCTTCATTAATCAGCTGACGACACACATACACACACTAATGAGAATCCTGCTAATTAATTGACAGCTTGTTGAATATTCATGAGTGTTAAAGTTTAGTGTTACAACCTGCTGATTGTTAATATTATTACTCTTATTAAGATGAATTTAGTTGCTGTTAGTATCAGTATAGTAGAACTGCTAGTTGTGCCTGTTCTGATAAAGTATTGATACAGTCTAATCTAATGTGTTATCAATAGTATTATTCCCTGTCAGGACGCTCACCTCTAACACAAAGACGGAAACAATCAGAGGCTGTCAGATTAAAAATGATCACTGGTGATGATGATCAATACATTAATAATCTACAGAATGTGTTGAATTTATTGATCACAAAAAGAACTCTGATCCTGTTTGACTCCATTCATGTTGATCATTAAATTAGTGGCTGTAATTTGATTAGTTTTAAATAAGAACATACACATTTAATTTATAATATAATATCAATATTTATATTTTTCCATGAGGATCACATAATTAGGATTATACTGCTAGTATTATTATTATTATTATTATTATTATTATTATTATTATTAACTTCTTGCTGTCTGACTGGCTGCAGTGTGACCAATCATAAGGCTTTGGCAGGATGAGAGAGATGCTTTCAAATTTAACTTTGATCTTCATTTTCATTGGCTCACATGCAAATATATATATGTGTGTGTGTGTGTGTGTGTGTGTACAATTAAAAAATAAAATACAGTTTAAAAAACATAAAAGCAGCACAGACTGAAAGAACAAACTTGTATCTGAACTCAGAGAGTTTGTGATTCAGATTTCAAAATAAAATCATCTTATTTTTGTTTTTACAAAACTTTTTCTGAACACAAAATTAGTTTATTTAATAATAAAATCATTACAAAATAATAAAATCAAATGATAATAATGCATGTAGAGATATGACAGAAAGAAATCAATAAAAACAGAAATCACAAAATCAATTTCAAACATTTGAATAATATAATAATAATAAAGATAATATGAATATGTTGTAATAACAGAAACTGACCTGATGAACTCCTCCTGTTTCTCTTCTTTGTGTTTTCGGAGCGTGTCCCTGCATGATTATCAGCCCAGAGGTCAAAGGTCAGCCATGTGAAAGTGGCTGTTTTGGTGTGTGTGTGTGTGTGTGTGTCCCGCCCCCGGATTATTAAAACCTTCATCTTTAAATTCTCTCTCTCAATAATTCATCTGATCAGTAAATCACAAAACTTTCATTCTGATTTAATGTTGTGTTTTTAACATGTTAGAAAAACAATGTTCTCTCTTTAGCACTTCATGTATTGATTATTGATTGTCTTCTCAAATCAATCAGTGCAACAATAAAGACTCTCACACATAATTAAATTACTTAAACATCAACACTAACATGACACGCGCTTTACGTGATCGATACTGTTATTATTGTGTCATAACGATCATTATTATAATAGGCTAATACATGCCCGCGTGTTTTATAGTTTGTTTATTAATAATAATAATAATAATAATAATGTAATTTTGTCCCATGGACCCACGACGACCGCGTGCCTGTGCGCGTGCTTGAGCCGTGACGGAAATGGTCGTTAATAATTTTATTTTAATTTCTCCAACAGAAACTAATAAACTAAAGTTCACAGAAGATCAACTCATCTTCACACTGCGCCACGGGTTGTTTCTGATTTAATAATAATAATAATGATGATAATAATAATAATAATAATAAATATTGATAATAAAGCCCAAACAACGTAAAAAGAAAAAAAACATTTAAAAAAGAAAAATGCCTGGAGAGAGAAAAAGCTTCAGTTTGATGATTATTGATTAACCGAAGTTCAGAGACGTTAAAGCGAAATAAGACCTTTATATTTAAAAACAAGTTAATTTTATCGTTTAAATAAAGCTTTACATGTTGTTCTGCGCTCGTGATTAAAAGTCCATTTAAAATCAAATCAAGTGGCCAAAGTCTGTTAAAACGGTCAAATTCAGGAGGAATCGTTTTAGGAGGTGATGAAGATGTAAAGTTTGTTCCGCAGTGAGATGAATCCTGTAATAAGAGTCGATCTATTTAAAGTAAAGAGACACAAAGTTCAGTTTAATTCAGCGTTCATTTATAATTTGTGCGTAAATTAAAAGATAACTCGGGTGTTTTTAAACACATTTAAGAAATGATTGTCCCATATTGTGTTTTTTATCATTGATCTTAATGATCGTTTGATTGGCTCTGCGCAGACTGAGCAGCAGCTTCAGGTCTGAGCTGTAGAAGGAAAAAAAACACATAAAACAGAAACAAAGCAAATTGCCATTAAAGCCGCTCAAACAGCAGCAGCTCTCAGCGGCTCTCTTTGTCAATGCAAATTGCCCCCACACACACACACACACACACACACACACACACACACTGTGCGTAAAATAACACACCGACATACCTCCACAGAGCGCAGCTCCGTCACAAACATCCCCGACAATCGGGCTTCTTTGCTCGGCTTTTCTCGGCTCTTTCTGCCGCCGCGGCTTCAGATGGAAATGACTTGTGTTGGCTCAGTGCGGCCATGTAAATACGTGTAAATGAAACCACATTGTGCCCCCGTTTCCCCCCCTGAGCCCCCTCACTCCTCCTCCTCCTCCTCCTGGCTGTGATCATGTGATGGTGAAGAAGTGGCCCATTAATGAAGCTCCTCTCCGGGGGTTTTTTCTGCCCCTGTCACCGCCGTCCAGCCCGCAGACGGGACAGACAGGGAGAGGAACATGGAGGAGGCAGCAGCAGCCACTTAGCGCAGCTCAGCAGCGGGCAGGAGGAGGACGGACACCGCGCTGCACCTGCCGGGGAACCGCAGCAGGAACCAGCCGCTGCTTCTTTAACTTTTCCTCAAGTTGACGGCGGAGTTGCGGCTCCAGTGTGCGTGAAAGACGGGACCATGCGTGCCCAATACCAGGCGAGTTTATCTTCGTGCGTAACGGTGTTTTGAAGAGTTGGAACTGTTTGAACAAACTTTGGAAAAAGTGAAGCGAGGCTTTTCTGCTCTCTGCAGACTGAACTCATCCCGGCCCGGCCCGGTCCGGCCCGGTTCAGCAGAATAATGCCTCGCCCGGGGAGGAACACGTACAGCGACCAGAAGCCTCCGTATTCCTACATCTCCCTCACGGCCATGGCCATCCAGGGCTGCCCGGAGAAGATGCTCCCCCTCAGTGAGATTTACAAGTTCATCATGGACCGGTTCCCGTACTACCGGGAGAACACGCAGCGGTGGCAGAACTCCCTGCGGCACAACCTCTCCTTCAACGACTGCTTCATTAAGATCCCCCGCAGACCGGACCAGCCCGGTAAGGGCAGTTTTTGGGCTCTGCACCCGAGCTGCGGCGACATGTTTGAGAACGGGAGTTTTCTGCGGCGCAGGAAGCGGTTTAAAGTGGGCGGCATGCTGGCCACGGACCCGCTGGCGCCCAGCAAGCCGCAGGACGCCGCCCACTACCTGCAGCAGCAGGCCAAGCTGCGGCTCAGCGCGCTGCACGCCGCCGCGCACCTCCCGCAGATGACGGGCGGATACAACCTGAGCCCCGTGTCCCAGCCGTCCAGCTTCAAACACCCGTTCGCCATCGAGAACATCATCGCCAGAGAGTACAAGATGCCGGGCGGGCTGGCGGCCTTCTCCACCACCGGGTACCCGCTCCACAACCAGCTGACCCCGGCCTGGCCGCACATGTACGGCTCCGGGATGATGGACACCGCGACTCCCATCTCCATGGCCACCAGCGACTACTCGGCCTACGGCATGCCGCTCAAGTCCATCTGTCACGGCGGACAGACTCTGCCCGCCATCCCGGTGCCCATCAAACCAACGCCCGCCTCAATGCCGGGCTTGCCGGGGCTGCCCACACACATCCCGGCTTTCCTCGCGAACTCACCCCAGTCTCTGAGCCCCACCTCCCCGCAGACAGCCACCGGCCAGAGCAGCCCGGCCGGTCCCGGAGAGGCGCTGTCCTCCTCGGCCTCCGCGGCGCTGCAGTCCGCGGTGGCGGTGCACTGACGGGACTCTGACTCTGTTCTCCTTTTATATATATATATATATATATATATATATATATATATATATATAAACTCTTTAAAAAAGTGAAAATGACAAACTTGTTGAACTCCAAAGTTTCATCTCCAGGACGCGAAGTGCGCAAATGCGCGGACCTGCGTTAATTATTAGGATAGCCTTTTTCTTTTATTGTGTTTTTTTTTTGAAAAGAAAGAAATTCATTCATCACACCCTCGAGCCTGAACATGTTTTCTCCATCATGTAGAGAAACAGCAGGTTGACCTCTGACCTCCAGTAAACAACACAAAGAATGACTGCCCGGATTGATTTTCGGCAAAACAGTAATTAGTTTTCCTGTGAATCCGTTTTATTTCCAGAGTTATGTCAGAAACTAGATTCATTTTATTCCGCTTTCATTTCTTTTCTTCCACATTCCTTCACAGCGGACCGACTCGGTGTTCCCGGTCGGATCGTGTCGTGACAAATTATCCGGCTCTTTTGTGTTTGCAGCCTTTTCTTCTCAAACTGAAAGGAAACCCGCAGATTAATGACTTAAAGATTTCTCTCCGTCAGGCCTCTCTGCGGTTTCCTTTCTGCTCCCGAAGCTAAAGTTAAATCCAAAAGAAGTTAGTGTTTTCCCTCCAAAAGTAAAAAAAATAATTTCCATAAAAATGCAAACTGGTGAACCAAATAATTACACATCCTTCTTCCTATTTTAAAATGTAATTATTTTATGATCCACATGAACAATCGCAGAGATGAGAAGATGAAATAAGACTCATCATCTATCAATCATATATTTATGTCAGAGGTTTAAAAAGAAAAAACACGGATGAGGATCTGCTGTCTCTGATGCACTTTGTAAAGAATAGATGTTTTTTATTGATTAGCTGGCGGCCTGGTGCTTTCATTTAAAGGGTTTTTAAAAAGCTGTAAAAATACCTGCCATCTGTGTATTTGTACTGCTGCATGCTCCTCCTGTCTGAAGAAGAGTTCAGTGTTTGTAAGTTTTTAATTTGGGCTGAAAGCATAAAGCATGAACAACGGGCTTTTTATTCCCTGCGCTCTGTCTGCTCCTCCAGATCCATTAAAAAAACCTTCCTGGGAAAAAATACACCAAAAAGCAGTGAAGAGGCCTGTTATGTTATTCACCTGCACACACACACACACACACACACACACACACTTTACATTTTCCTCTCTACATTTCTTTAGGAGAAACTGTAATTTTCCCTCCATTAATCAGGAGTCACTACAGTGATACGTTCAGAGTTTATGTTCATCATGAGATTATAATTTAGCTTCTGTCCGCTAAAAATCTCTAAAATGCTCAGAGGAGCCGCCCGGCAGCTCGAGGCCTTCAGATTTAATTTAAAGAGTTTTTGTAAAAAGGTGCAGAGAGAAGATGTGATGTGGAGACTCGCTGCACATTTCTCTAAATGAATGAGAAAATTAGATTTGACCAAAATCTGAACGACAGTTTTTTTTTTTATTATTAAAATCATTTTGTTCTAATAAAAACATGAATGAGTTCAGTATCAGCACTGAGATTACACTCTGGTTATTATATTAATCTGGTCGTATCTCCCGCCTGTTAACATGGAGGAACATCTGGAACATCTGCGTCGTCTGTAAATCTTCAGCTGATCTAAAAAATCCCCAAAAAACTGAAGGTAGCAGATTTTCGCTGCAGAATATTTGACTTTAAATGTGACAGTAAATTACTGGATATAAGCCAAGTTATTTTCACTGGAGCTGATCTGAGAGCTGCACGCTGTGTTGAATTAAATCACTGTAATGACGAAAATATTCACATTAACTGCAACAGCAGCACAGAAACACATTTAATATATAGAAATTAAAATAAATAAAAATGTCCTCACTATGTTTCAAAGTCACAGCAGTTTCAAACAGTGTTGAAAAAAGTAACTAAGTACTTTTACTCAAGTACAAGGTATCGAGGTATATTACTTTACTTTATTTCCATTTTACAGTACTTTATACTTCTACTCCGCTACATCTCAGAGGGAAATATTGTAGTTTTTTACTTTATCGGCTTTAGATACTTTACATTTTACAGTTTTTACATAAAACATGAGAACAATGCATCATGTTTTATAAGTTCTTCAAATGTTTTGTAAAATATATAAAACTAGCCAACAATAGTTACAATAGTTAAAATGAGCTCCACCTCGACGTAAAATGCTAATTACAAATTAATGCAGCATTAATAATAATAATAATAATAATACAATAAATATCAGTAAAACACTCACAGGTCATTTTTCAGCACTATGAGTACTTTTACTTTGATACTTTTAGTACATAGTAGTAGCTGATAATACATACCTTTACTTCAGTAACAGAATGCAGGACTTTTACTCGTATCAGAGTATTTTCACAGTGTGGTATTAGTACTTTTACTGCAGTAAAGTATCTGACTTCTCTGTGAGAATGGACGATGCTTCGTTTGGATTTAAAGATGAACTCAGTTTGAGTCTTTCTCTTCAACACAACAGGAGTTTATTTAAATGTAATGATGTCCGTCTCAGTAACAGCTGCAGGTTTCACTGCTGAGCAGCGCCGATGTTTTAACTTTAGTTATAAAACCTTCACAGAGTGTGTGTTTAAAGCTGCAGCCTCTCAGAGGTTAATGTGTGTGTGAGAGCTTCACACTTCTCTGTTCAGTTTAATCGACTCTGCTGCTGTTCGTCTAAACGCTGAGAGACGACAGACAGCTCTTCTGGAGAGAAAGACTCGTCTGAGGAGCTGTGTGTTCTCTCGGGGTGACGGAGGTCCGGTGTGTCAACACTGGCCGCTCTGTGGAGGCTGAAGTAGCAGCAGGCAGCGACTGGGCGGCCGCGCGGGATTAGCCAGTTAACACTTCCCTGGTGCCAAACACAATTGTGCGCCGTCAGTGTGTATAGGTCTTTGAGTGTGTTGCCGAGAGACGGCGACTGTTACCGTAAAAATGTCAGTTTCAGAACGCCCCCCCCCAGCTTTGTGACCACACACAAGTAAAACAAATGACATTTAAACAGGAAAACTCTCGTCTGCTGCTGTTGACATTCCTGCTCAGAGAAGAAGAGTGAGGAAACTGTCCAACACTCAGATATTTACTGAGGTAGAAGTAATCAAGTGTTAGCAGGAAAATACACAGAGGCATTAAAAGTACAAGGTGGAGGAGCTCAAACAAGAGGGTGAAGATGGAGGAGGAGGAGGAGGAGATGAAAGGATTCAAATGTGACCCTGCTGGAGGTCTGAAGGAGTAAAACCAGTCACTCACTTGCTGTCACAGATTTATTGATCGATTTACATTAAGACTTAAACCTTAAAGTTATAATCAAACCCTTTTTTTGATTCTATTTATGCTAATGCTAACAGCTAACATTTCTGCTAATGCTATACATCATCCAAGTGGAGGGTCTACAGCTGGAGGCTGTCAGAGCAGCATCAACTCTTTCAGAGCCACCGGGGCTCTGCACAGTAACGGCTGTTTGAGCTGCTGTGGAAGAGAATAGGGAGTTAATGAGCACGGGTAATCAATGACAGCACACCTGATGATCTGATGGACTGTGTATCTGAAAATTATTAAAGGACAAATGAAACACTGAAAGCAAACCAGACAGCAAAACCAAAACTAGGAGCTAAAAGATGCTAAAAGGCTCCGCAGAGATGGAGAAACTTTACTCGTTACACATAATCATTTGCTCCATCGTTAATATATAAAGATATTGATCAGTAGAAGCTTTAAAGCAAGTTCCCGAGTTTCCTCTCAGAGAAAAACTTTATGAAAAGCCCAAAGAAGCATCTGCCAGGTGAGCCAGGTAAAGGTGATAACAGTGAAGGTAAAAGAGGACATAATATTCAAACGTGTATTGCATAGACATTTCCTGGTTTTTCTCTCAGCTCCCGCAGTGTGACGCTCGTCTCTTCATGTCTTATTGACGACTGTAAAAATCTACTTTCGCAGCGTTTCATCATCTGCTGAATTCATTCATCAGTGTAAATAACCCATGATGCCGTCTGGCTGGCGGGGGCGGGACGCTCTGTGTCATCATCATCACCATGTTCTTCTTCTTCTCGTGGTTCTCCTCAGTCTGATCCCTCTCCACAGGGCCGCCTGGACGCTGAGGAAACCGTTTGTTAATTAGTGTTTTGGTGAGAGATTCAGGGACACCTCGCTGTCACGCCTCTCCCTGAAGTCTCTAATTAACGAACACAAACGGCAGCGAGGGACTCGTGATTAATTACAGCCCAACGTACGGCGAGTGAAAGGGCCGCTGCCGTCGCCGTCGGACATCCAGCTGATATTTAACTTTAATTGAGTTTGTGATATTTCAGACCTGAATTGTGTCCCGTCCGGTTTCACTCGACTGAAACTAAAACATGACATCATGGTGTCAAACAGCAGCAATGTTAAAAAAGCTACACAACTGCTATTTAAAATGTTTCCATGCAGACGCCTCGGGGTGTGCAGACTTACATTCTCAGGGTGTGTTTTGGTCAAAGTTAAGCTGAGTCTCCAGAGACTGAATGTGCAGTGTCTTTATAAGTGACAAGAAGTGTGATTTTATTCAGGCTGACGTTTCAATCCCAGCAGAGCTCTTCTTCTCTGTCCTGCTCAAGAGATGCGTGGTATATTTTAAAGGGCCGTCACTTTTCAGAGGATATGATCTGCATGTTGTGGTTGTTTTAGAATCAGACTGTCCCCCCAAAAAATACGGCTGTGCCATGGATGTATAAAGAGAAGTGAATGCAGCGTCGGAGGCGGGGCCCATTCATGCATATGAAAGTTGCTCAGCGGCGCATGAAGCCGAAAAAGTTTGACTTCCGGGTATAAAATGACCCACAGAGCAAGTGTACTAGCATTTCCTTTAGCCCCGCCTCCCAACCGCTCAGTCTCACTCACATGAACCACAGCGACTCTGTAACTCTGGATTCAGCATTAGTGAAGGTTACAACTTTTAGAACATCATGATTTAAATAAGGGCTGTTTAAGTATTTGTACTGGGAAGTTGAAATACAAATGATCCGCTCATTTACAGACGTCTCGTTCACAGTGTCAGTCTGTGGGAGCGTCTTTTTGGGGCCAGTGTGCACGGTTTGGCCACTGTGTCAAACGTCGCACTTCCTGGGGGGTTTGGGCAGCACAGCTCGTCTGTTATTACGACCCACGTTTATTTCTAGGCGGCGACCTCTAGTGGCCGTAGATGTTATGACGGGAGCAAAGGAGCGAACACGTGGGAACTGGTTGATCTGGAGCTCCCGATCCTGGTCTGTCCTGAGGTGTTGATTGACCCCTCAGTGTCCTGATGTGGAAGCTGGTTTTTCGGTTAAAACTGCTCCAAAGCCCCTCGGGGCTGATGTGGCCTTTCCCCCATCTGGAGGAGCATTGAGCTGCGATCCTTCTCTCTCAGTAAACGTGTCTTTCCTCCTGACAGTAATCTACGACACCTCATCAACCTGCACATCTTTTCCCTCGAAGCGCTGGGCTGCTGTTTGGCACCTCGGACTCCCGCGGCAGCTTTGAAGTGTCGTTGTTAGGTGTTAGTTTATGGTCGACTGCTGCAGATAAGATTCCTGAATGGGCCGTAAATTAAAGTTGTCGCACATAGACAAAAAAAAAAAACAAAGCTGGAGGCGAAAATACACAGAGGTCGTTAAAGCTGACAGAGTCTGTTATCACCTGACACATTCTCCAAATACAAGAGAAGCTCTTTAACAACCACTATAAGCTGCTGCACAGAGACCTGCAGGCAGCTTTATAACACGCTAATGGAAAAATGATATATAAGTTAAACTATAAACTATAGATGCAAATCAGTTTCAGGTGGTTTATTCTGTAGTTTCAAAAATCACAAATCAAATCTGGACCAAACAAAACACCACTGCCAGTTAACGCGTTCAGACTCATCATGTATCGGTGAGCAATATTTGAAATCCAGTTAATGGCCCAAAGTATGTGGACACCCCTGTCCACATACTTTACTGCAGGTTTTCCAGGTTTTAGTTCCAATAATTCTCCATCACAATGATATTTTAGACTCCAGAGTTCCTCCATCTTTGTTTTATCAGTTTGTCTCTTTCCTGTTTCAACACAACACGAAGCAGCTCCATAAAGAAATTGTTCTCCCAGTTTGGTGTGGAGGAACTGGACCTGAACCCCGTCCAACACCTCTGGGATGAACTGGAACACAGACTGTGAGCTAGACCTGATCCACGTAGTGTTAACTCTAGAAAATCAAAAATATTACAATCGTCAGCTGTGCACACAAGATTCAACTTCAAAATTCACTGTAAATAAAATTGTGTTAATCACATGAGCTCATCCATTTAACGTCCTGTCCAAACGGAGGCAGCTATTGATCCAGAATTTATTATTTTTTCATTTAAAAAGTTCAAAATAAAACACAAAAATACAACCATGAGAAAATATCAGCGGTGGAAGAAATATTCAAACCATTTACTTCAGTAAAAGTACTAATACCACAGTATAAAAATACTCCATTACAAGTAAAACTCCTGCATTCAACATTCCACTTAAGTAAAAGTACATCAGCAACAAAATGAACTCAACGTATCATAAGTAAAAGTACTCATAATGTGGCTACTGTTATATTATTGGATCATTATTATTGATTATTGATGTATTAATATGTTGGTCACAGCGGAGCTACTTTTAACTACTTTATATACTTTAGGAAGTTTAATCTGTAACAAAACATCAGTTTTATAAACTGATCACATGGTTTGTAAAATCTGCTGCACACATTAATGCAGGTAGGTGAAACAAACAATATTTCCCTCTGAGATGTGGTGGAGTAGAAGTATTATAGTGTAAAATGGAAATACAACACTGCAAATATAAACATCCAGGGACGTTTAACGAGGACTGTGACGAAGGGAAATAAGAAGTCACTTACTGAATAAGTGAATGAAAAATAAAATAATTCAGTGAGTTTTATAATTGTATCACAAATAGGAAACTAAATGAAAGAAAAAAGGTTTTGTAGTACTTATACTGTAATTTCACCCAAAAACTTTCAGCTTCTGTGGAGGAAATGGACATATTTATCAGAACATGTGAAATCACACAATCCCCAGAAGTTTAAATATACCTTTTTTCATTTATTTATTTTATTTGATTGGGACAGAGCGCGTCAATGAACAGAGATAGATAGATAGATAGATATACACCGATCAGCCATAACATTATGACCACTGACAGGTGAAGTGAAGAACATTGATTATCTCGTTACAGTGGCACCTGTCAGTGGGGGGGGATATATTAGGCAGCAAGTGAACATTTTGTCCTCGAAGTTGATGTGTTGGAAGCAGGATGCAGGGTGCCCATGCTGACCCCTGTCCACCGCCGAAAGCGCCTACAATGGGCACGTGAGCATCAGAACTGGACCACGGAGCAATGGAAGAAGGTGGCCTGGTCTGATGAATCACGTTTTCTTTTACATCATGTGGATGGCCGGGTGCGTGTGCGTCGCTTACCTGGGGAAGACATGGCACCAGGATGCACTATGGGAAGAAGGCAAGCCAGCGGAGGCAGTGTGATGCTTTGGGCAACGTTCTGCTGGGAAACCTTGGGTCCTGCCATTCATGTGGATGTTACTTTGACACGTACCACCTACCTAAACACTGTTGCAGACCAAGTACACCCCTTCATGGAAATGGTATTCCCTAATGGCAGTGGCCTCTTTCAGCAGGATAATGCGCCCTGCCACACTGCAGAAATGGTTCAGGAATGGTTTGAGGACCACGACGAGTTCAAGGTGTTGACTTGGCCTCCAGATTCCCCAGATCTCAATCCAATCCAGCATCTGTGGGATGTGCTGGACAAACAAGTCCGATCCATGGAGGCCCCACCTCAACTGCTAACGTCTTGGTGCCAGATACCACAGCACACCTTCAGAGGTCTAGTGGAGTCCAGGCCTCGACGGGTCAGGGCTGTTTTGGTGGCAAAAGGGGGACCTACACAATATTAGGCAGGTGGTCATAATGTTATGGCTGATCGGTATATGGGTTGCAAAACACAGTTTTTGAAGAAAAAATACATATATTTATGTAGTCTGAAATCTGATATTTGAGAAAATATAAGGGGTCACTAACTTTGTCAATTCTTTCAGTTTTCTTGAACATTTTCACTGAACTGCACAGTAAAATGTAAATAAATGTGTCCTGTGGTGTGACATAAAATAAATTAGGAAAATAAATCTTAAATAATATACAAATAGCATGACAGATATTTATCTTCAATGTTAGACACTTATTTTCATATAGTGTTATTTATTTAATATGAAATTATGAATAACACTATTTTTTCTCCATGACTTGTTGGACTTTGCTGTCATCCTTTAAAACTGTTGAAAATTATACCAATTTAAGATGAGTGATGATTATATCTCCCATAATGCAATACTCCAACTGTCTTGAACAGTTTTTCAAAGATATTTCAAGATAAAAACTAATTTGTGGTTCTTTTATGCGAGTCACACACATTATGTCACGCTACAGGACAAAAATGGCAAGAGAAAGTGAAAGGTATAATATTTAAGTGTTTTTATGTAACTTTGAATATGTAGGAGAAGAAAGAAAGTTTAATTTTGATACAGACAATATCAACCATGTTTTTTAAAACAAAACTAAATTTAAAAAAAAACATTTTCATCAACAGAATGAACTGACTCCTTGACAGAGAAAGTATTTTTGAAACTTGAACACCACAAAGTCTTTCCTAATGTAATTAATTTGTGTGTTAAGGAAGAAAGAACATTTAAATGTTGATACAAACAATATCAGATATGTGAATACATTTTTTTAAATATAAAAAGGCTGCGTTTTGGTTCGATTTACTTCCTGCATTGTTCTCTCTTCTGCATGGATCCCTGTTCATTTTCTCTCTATACTTGCGTGTCCTCTCTCTCTCCCTCAGTTCTTTATGTCTCAAAAAAGACCTTTTATAACACATTTTATACTTATTTTCCTGACACCTTATAACAGTACAAATTTTCTGCAAAATCAGCAGAAAATACTTTAACCAATATAATTATTGCATTTTAAAAATACTGAAAATGGTCAATAATAAAATAAAAAGGAGTTAAACAAATCTTATTTAGTTATTTAAAATGCTTCTGAAAGAGACCTTGTCCTCTGGTGTGATACATCTTTGTCCTCTGGTGTGACAGTCCAGGTGTCACACTGGCGGACATTTCTGTCACACCAAAGGATGTTTCTGCCTTTTTGTGTCAGTTAATGACCTTGCTATTCCTAGCTAACCTGTCATTAGCAGTTAGCCAGACACATATGCATAATTATCCATAATTAAGTAGTTTAACATATAGTTTTTAATTTAGAAAATTAATTTAGGGGTGTCACACCAAAGGACAACAAAACTTAAGACATTTATAGTGGTCAAAAAAGTTAAATATTTGAACAATTTTGAGACAAACTCTTACCATGTGCAGATGCCATGTGCTTCACAGGAGGCTTCAGTAGGACACTGACTGGGGTCCTTCAACTAAATAAAGTTGTCTGTGGAATAGCCTGGTTTAAAATCAAGATATGGTGTCACACCGGAGGACATGGTTTTCAGTGACAAAATGTATGAAGTTCCTACGCTTTTAGAAACATATGAATGAATAAATTGATGGCCATTTACTAAACTAGACACTTGTAAAATTATGCCTGAGGTATTTATCAACATTTTTATGCTCTTATTTTTAATTTATGAAAGTTGTAAATTATTGAACTATGCTTGAGACAGTCACGCCATAGGACAATTTTGAGATTTGGCTCAAAAATGTTTTGTTTTTATAACAACAGGTCCATGTAAAACAAAGAAATATTTAACCATTTACTGCATTTTAAATGATGACAATACTAATTATATTCATTTTTATCTTGTGTGCCATGTCACGTCAACAACCCATATATATGTGTGTGTATATGTATTACATCCAAAAACAGAAACATTACAAGATACAAATATACAATACACAAAAAACAAAATACACATCCTTGATCCTCCACCACCCACCTCATCTTACTTTACTGCACTTCTTAATATTGTATTTACTACATCATTATTGTGTACACATTACAGTCTAATAGTTGGATGTGTTTTTAGTCTTTGTCGTGTCCTGAGAGTTTTGGCTGACGAGCAGCTGACGTGGTGCCTCTGTAAAGAAAAAGATCATATAACTTTAGATTTATTACATTTGTTGTTATGGTGGCCGGCTTGTGTCAAGTTAATAATAATAAGAATGACTTTACAGCAGCGACTCGTCATTTGAAAGTATTGGTGATATAAATCAGTACAGTATCTGCAGCACTCTATAATCTGAAAGAGTTCAGTAGTTCACTGCAACGGTTTACGGCGGTGCTGAACCCACCTGACGGCTGCAGGGAGCGACAGCCGACCCCTCCTCCTCCTCGTGCACAGGTGCGCGAGGGCGGAGCTGCCTGCCACAAACCATTTAGAGGGCAGAGAGGGGAGGAGGGGGGAGGTTAGTTAGTGGGCGTGTGAAAAGAAAACGACACTAATTCATTGGCAATAAAAGTCTCCCTCCCTCCTGTTCCCAGGCAGTGCTGTGCTCAGCAGCTTCACGACCCCCCCGCCTCCCACGACTAATTGTCAGACATGGGGGGGGCATCGACCACCGACCACCGACCACCACTAATAAGCATCAGCATAAACTACCTGATAAACAGCGAGGGTCACTGTGTTTAACTGAAATAAGACATTTTAATTTAAGCGACAGAAGTTTTCCAGCGCGACCTGAAAGGTTGGTTTCTGTTGATTTCCCACTTTTCAAGTTTTTTTGTGAAGTTTTCTTTATCCAAATTAATTATTATAACTACTACAGAACAACAGATGGACAAAAGTACTCAAGATGTAATAAACCAGAATTATTATCAGTCCAGTTTAGCACCTAAAACAATTTGGTTCAGGTCAGTTTATGTTTCACAGTAGTATCTACAACCATTAAAGTAACGTTTATATTTCAGGTTATCAGCTAAAACGGCTGGAGTCACGTTAGCTAATGGTTCAGTTCAGCAGGTAAAACAGTTGAAATGAAATGATGGACAAGCTTACAAAAATGTTATGTCACATTAAAAATGTATTTCTATTGAAGCCCAGAAGGTTGTCATTTGTCTGCAGTGCAATTCAACAAATATGGCAGATAAACTTTACCTTTATAGATTAATAAAAGGTAATTTTTCTAGTAATTTAGGATTTTGCTGGGATATTATTTTGGAAATCAGCAGCAGCTCATAAACTCCACCCAACTATGCTTTTCAGTTTTCTGTGTAAACGCATCAATTCTTGTTCTTCATTACAAACTCAAATAAGTTCAGGTTCTTGCAAAGCTTACTAAACTTTCTAGCTTTTAGCCTTTCGAGGAAACTATAAAAAGTATCAGCTAAATATACAGTAAATTATAAATACATTTGGAAGCTATTAATTACAACATTATTGCACATTCTGCAACAGGAAAAAAAACTGTTTACAATAATCTTGTTTGAAGCTGAATAAAGTGTAAAAAAAAAACACTTGTGTCAGAGACAAGTTAAACCAGGATGGCAATACAGGTTTATCTCCATCACACACACACACACACACACACACACACAGGGGAAAGCCTTGTTATTTGGGTCACACATGAAATCAAACAGATTCACATCTAGCTGAGACAGATGATTTATTCAGACGCTGGCAGCCGGTCGGCACGGCGACAGATTGTGTTCTTGGTGATCTGCCTGACAGCGCCGAAGGGAAAGCAAGAGACGAGGCTCAGCAAAGACGCAGAGACAGAGTTTAGCCTAGCTTAGCTCGGAGACTGGAAGCTTGGGGAACGCTAGCTCCTTAAACTACAATGTCTCATTCTGACATTCTATTTTTATGTGTGGTTAAGAAACAAGACACAACATGTCAGTCAGCTTTGGAGTTGTTGAAAGGTAGTTTTTTTTATCTCTTTTGATGGATCTAGGCTAGCAGTTTCCCCCTGCTTCCAGTCTTTGTGCTAAGCTAGGCTAAACACGTCCTGGATGTAATGAAATGGAAATCTATCTTGTCATCTGACTCTGGGGAACAAAGAAAAGGATTTCACTAAAAGACAGAGTGCTCATTTAACTGTAAAATTAATTTACAGTAACACAAACCTGTGATGCCAAACCATTAGCTAAATGGAACAGATCAGCTAGAGATTAATTCTGTGTCTCTATTTAGATACCTCCGTTTGTACACTTCCATGCAGTACAATGTGTACAATATGTACTTGTGTAGTGCGTGAATTTTGACAGGGTAGTGTTGTCTCAAATCAAACACATCTGTGACGATCGCAACATTTGACCACTTCTTTTTCTTCTTCTTCTTCTTCTTTTTAATAGCGAAGTGCAGCTGGGCGGAGCATTATCGCCAACATGAACACAGGGAAATATCTGCCGGCATGTTTGCTCATATGACTTCAATTCAGTTTTATTTAAAAATGAATAAAAATGAACGTGTTTTTACTTTAAGTGCGTTCACCGTAACAATCGCAACCACGGCTGCCATTTTCATAGGTTGGTGGTCCGCCCCTTCCGCTATGTAGCCAAGATGGCGACCATTGAGGGTGAGAAGTGTGCAGCGTTCCACGCTCAACTTTTTGAACGTTATGAGTACACCATCCGGGTCCTCATAGTGCACTGCAGTTTGCCATACTTGAATTGAGATGCAGCTTAAGTTTAGAAGCCTCAACAGTTTGGTTCAGGTTAGCTAAAACTTAAGTTCAGCTCCTGAAACAGTAAGGTTCTGATTAGCCAACTTGTATGCTTTTAGCTAACAGCTCAGTTTGGCAGCTAACAGTTTGGTCCATTAGCTATCGGTTCAGTTTAACAGCTGACACACTTTAGTTCAGGTAACATTTCAGTTTGGTTCACTGCTAAGGTTTCATTACAACAGCAATAGAGTTGGCAGGTTAGCTAACAGTTTGGCTTAGCAACTAAAACAGTTTGCCTCAGGTTAAGATAATGGTTCAGTTTAGCATCTAAAACTGTTTGGTTGAGGTTACCTTCACCCTTTGATCCACATCTAATCAGTGAAAACTTATCATGAGTTTGTAACTGAGCCAGTGTCTTGGGGGTTCAAAGTAGTCTCTGTTTGACTTTCACCTTTTCTATCCGTCACTAACTGCTCTCTTTTGGTCTCTCAGCTTCTCTCTGTGATTGATTTCACCTCTTTAGCTGCTGGCAGTGAACTTTTCCAGTGTTGTGGAGCTCTTTTAAGTTTGGAGAGAGTCAATTGCCTGATTTGACACCATTGGTCTACATTGGTCCAATCAGATTACAGTGAGACACATCAGTCAATCTCGCCAATGACAGCAGCCATTAGCAACATTTTTGTTGACTGAAAGTATGATTGCAGCTCACGCCTGCTTTGATGTTTGTTTCTCCGGCAGCAGAGTTAACACCCTGAGAGCAGTGCGGGTCAACAAGTCGAAGTTCCCTCACGGGTGAGCGATCAATCAATCGCTGTCTGATGGGCCAGCTCATCTTACCTTCTGTATCTTCATGCAGACGCAGTTGTCAGGTGAATAACTGAGAAAAACTCTCTTAAGCTGCATTTTTGATGTGATCAATAGGGTTTTAAAGCGTGTTATGCACTTGAGGTATTGGAGAAATATATGGCTGCACAGCTGCTGTCATCAATAATAAACATAAATGAATGTGAGTTTAAGTTACACAGTATGTAGATATATATGTGTATATACAATAACGTCACTGCCGTATTTATGCCTGATTTAGATTACGTTATTTTGAGTTTGTGATAGAGCAGCTACAATGTTACCATAGCATAGCTCTGATCGATCTGAACTCCATTGAGAAAACAAGCATTTTAAAAGTTGTTTGCTTGTTGTCTTGTGGACAGACCTGACAAAGCATCAGTTCAGATCTTTTTACAATTTGGCATCATGATGTCGTTATTTCAGCATCCTTTTGATACGTTTATTGCAATTAAATCACAGCAAAATCTGTTTATTTTGGGTTCACACCGCTGTAGTAAGCCATATGAAGCTGCCACTCACCGGAGACAGATGGACAGGCGCTCCGAAGCTGAGACGAAACACCTGTAGCTGGTGTCCATCCGAGAAATCCTGGCACCGATCCTAGCTAACAGGTCATCAAACTGGGCTCTGGTCAGCCTCAAGCAGCGCTGGAAGCGGCTGTCATCCAGACGCAGTTCCTGGAGAAGGCGGTGAAATTCACCGAGCTGTGTGCGCCTCCGGATGATGTTATGAACCCAAACACTACAGCGTTTAGTCTTCTGATGTATTTGAGACTTCCACAACAGGTACAATGCAGCAATATTAGTTATTTCGGCCATGGTAACGAAAAGAAATAGACGTTGTTGGCACTCCGTTATTTTTTCCTGGAAGAGAAGGGAAAAACGGTTAAACTGTTTTGTTTTTATTCGCGTTAATAAAAACAAATGATCCAGCAGTTAAACTTGAGTGAGTAAGCGAGGCGAATATTCGCTTCGCTTTTGGTGGGAACACACAGTAAGGTCCCCCCACAGCCCTGTCAACTGAATCATGTACCCCTTCATCGACTGCCACCCATCATGTTTGCTCAGCAATCGTACTACTACCACTTAGAGCAGACATGGGCAACTGGCGGCCCCCGGGCCGCATGCGGCCCGCATCCTCACTCAGTGCGGCCCGCGAGTCAATTTCCAAGTATCAATACATTGTTGGTTTCACAGGCGTTGGAAGCAAGTGGGCCATTTGACCACATTTGAACTGGATCCCAATTGTAATTATACTGTCCACTGATAGAGGGCGCTCCCTCCAAACGCAAGAGGCCTGTACCTAAGCAACTGCTTGCACACGCTAGTCTTGGTCTCGCCAGGCCTTTTCCGCAACGACACGCAACGAAGAGAGACATGAGCGGCCAAAAAAGAAAACTGGACCAAGAGAACCGTGTCTTCCAGGCAAGATGGGAAACAGATTGTCTTTTTACAGAATTCAAAGGCAAACCTATGTGTTTAGTGTGCCTGGAAACAAAATCAGCCATGAAGGATTTCAGCTTGAGTCGCCACTACAACACCACGCACAAAGACAAATATGACATGTACACCGGAGCTGTCAGAGCCGCTATCATCGCTGACCTCAAAGGAAAAATACACAGACAGCAGGGGCCTTTTTACCAAAGCCACGACTACACAGGAGTCTCTAATAAACTTTGATTAACGGTATATATTTTGTTCTTTTCATTAAATTAGTAGCTATAATAATTTGCTAATTGAGAGTATCCTACTGGTGGAAGTGTACGGTCACTATCTGGCCCTCTGGTAGTGAGGATAACATTTTTGTGGCCCTCTCTATCGTCAAAGTTGCCCATACCTGACTTAGAGTGAAGCTGAATGCTCCAAACGTTTATCCATTACTTTAAGCTAACTATTTTAACCGTTTATCCATTACTTTTGCACCCGCTGCTGCAGTTGCTGTTGCTATTATTATTAGTATTGCTGCTGTAATGTTGCTCTTAGTGTTGTTTCTGTTGGTGTTGACAGCCATGCCATTACCGCAACCATTGCGTTACATCTCTGTGTGAAACTGTATTGTGCTGCTGTATGTTCTTTCCTCCTGCTCCCCCCCTCCCCCTTCAACCCCACCGGTCGAGGCAGATGACCGCCCACCCAGAGCCTGGTTCTGCTCGAGGTTTCTACCTGTTAAAAGGGAGTTTTCCTTGCCACTGTCGCATAGTGCTTGCTCATGGTGGGAAATGTTGGGTCTCTGTAAATATAAAGAGTCGGTCTAGACTTGCTCTACTCGAAAAAGTGCCCTGAGATAACTTTGTTATGATATGGCGCTATATAAATAAAACTGAATTGAATTGAATTGAACTTTTAGCTAACTATTTTAACCGTTTATCCATTACTTTTAGCCACCTGTTTAGACTTCTGCGCTCGCTTGCTAACTTGTTTTCACGCACTCTTAGATAATTTCAACATGTAGTGTTCGGGTGTTACAGCTGCATTGATATGTGGATATATTCTTTTAATCAAATCATAATTTCTATTTTTTAAAATTAATTCAGTTACTTTGCAATCTTTCCACGTACCCCCTGGCAACTGCAGAAGTACCCCCTGGAGTACAAGTACCCCTGGGTGGGAATCACTGCCTCAAGTGATCTTGAAATTTTAAAGTAACAAAAATGGATGATGAACAGAGTTTAATTTACTAAGGATTTGTGTAGTTCTTTTTGTTTTGTTTGTTTTAGATGTTGAAGAGTCTGATGGTGTTTGTCCATACGTGCTGTCACACCACACCAATGTTTTCATGGGTAAAACCACAGAAAAGGGACCAGCACTAAAAGTCGCAAGTTTGGGTCAATGCAACATCTAGTGCTGTAAAATATGGGAGGAAGGTATAGAGATGGAACTGGGAAGAACGGCCACTAGGTTGGGAGAAGCAGTAAAATATGCACCACTGTTGAAGAATGTTTTGTTGGGCGCACAAAGAGAGAAAGAGAAAGAAAAAGATCAGAACTGAAACTATTTCAGTAAATCAGGGGTCATACATAAAATGCGCTGTAGAAGAGCTCTCTGTTCAATACCACAAAAATACAAACCAGAAGACCAACAATTAAATTTAACAGTATTATATGACATACACAATCTTTTCTTACCTTCTTAACAGGGCTGGGTGATATATCAATTTTGATTAATTCTAATTTTTGTTTTTGCACAATGTTAAATGTCTACACCGTAAAAATCAACAACTTGCTCATAAAGGTTATTTTCAGTCAAAAAGTAACAGATGATAGTTGGCTACATCATCTGTCTTCAGTCATGGCAGTCAGTATCATAGTTACACTATTTACTGCACATATCCACCTACACAGACTCTGAATGCTGATCTGAGCTCTGTTTGTGTTTGTTGTCATCTGTGTGCAGATTCTACCCACTGCGGTGCTAACACTAGCTAAAAGCTATCTGCAGATATCAGGCTGATGCTAAGAGTCAAGTCACTTTTATTTATATAGCCCAAAATCACAAATCACAAATTTGCTTCAATGGGATTCTCAGTCTGTGCATACGACACCCTCTATCCTCAGACCCTCGATTCAGATAAAGAAAAACTCCCAAAAAACCCTTTTCTGGTGTGTTTGGGGTTTGTGGGTGGTGATGGTGGGTTGGGGCTGTTGTAAATTTGGCCCAGCGACCACAAATCAGCGTCCAGGAACAGGCATGTGCCATCAAAGCCCAGGCCTCTCTCCTTTCTTTCTTTACTTTCTTTTTGTCTTTTTTTTTTTATGACCCGCCGTCCTGCACCTGCAGCCTTTTTATCAGGCGAAGAGGACGATCCGAGGCCGCACACATTCACATTCACATGTACAAGGAGAAGATTAGGCCCAATTCAGCCTCCTTTCTTTCTGCTGAGCCTGAAAGACACGATGAGGGGAGGGAGAAAAGAACAACTGAAAGGACTCCTCTGGTGGTTTCTGCTCCTGGAGGGTGAAAGGCAGAGCGGCGAGAGAAAAGAAAAGGGAGGAGAGAAAACAGAGGCCATTGTGTTTCTCTTGAGTGCTAATTCACAGCTGATTCCTCATAATGCACTCGTGAGACTCTTTTAATTGTCTGAGTTTGCATTCAAATGGTGTGTTTGTATCTTTTTAATTACGGCGTCTTTTTTAACGTGTAATTGAAACAAGACCTGTTTAAACACATGAACATCTCTAACCTGCTCTGGTTACATGTTGTTGACGCTGACAAATGACTGCTGATCAGAGGCATTTAGTACTTTAGTGGTGTGTTTACTGATGGGCTGTATTTATCAAGTGTCTCCGAGCAGGAAATTAGTCCTAACTGGCCCAAAACTCTTGGAGTGACACATGAAACCATGAGAGTCCTGTTTCCTCCAGGATTCATCTGGCGTTTCTGGATTGTGATGAAATGTGCTTCATCGTTCATGTTCCCCTCAGGATGAACTGTAATAACTTTGGTGATCCTCTGACTTTTCATCTAGCGCCATCATCAGGTCAACATGTTAATGTGTCCAACACTTTGCTTTATGACCAAATACCTGCAGAACTAATGACATTCCCATCAGCCTCAGCTGCTCTCTGTGTTTACTGCTAACTGGCTAATGTTAGCATGCTGATGTCAGCTTTTAGCTCAAAGCACCGCTGTGCGTAAGTCTCAAAGTCGCAAGCATGGCTGTGGTGTTGTTTAAATATTAAAGTTGGACTTTTCCATCTTGTATTTAATGAGTTAGCTGTTTGATTATATTTTCTTCTTGAAATCAACTGTTTACAAACTCAACACAACTTACTTAGCTTGAACTTAGTCTCTATTTGTGTATTGTGTAATTTGTACCAAATTAGTTATTTCCAAGAAACTGCCAAGGAAATAATTAGGAAATTACAAGCCTGTAAATAAATGACATGTTTAAGAATAACTGAAATCAGCCTTTAAAATACCCACCATGTGTAAGATTATAACTGTTTAATGTAAAACCCCCTAAGATGCTACTAGCCCCAACTTCCCCCTCAAAAAATACAGAGGAGTCCTCAGTTGTAGCTTTGGCCCTGAAGCTTCAGCAAAGACATAAACAGGATTTAAAGTTGTTGTTGTTACCTATTTTTTCTGTCTTTTGTAGAAACTGCTACATGTTATTTGGGATGTACCAACTGTGATTGTGTTTTTACACATGCATATTCAATAATTTAACCACCTACAAAGATTTTAACAATACATTTTGGTAATGGATTACTTGATCCTTGATGTTGCTTCTTGTATAGTAAAGAATAAAATGGGCTAAACAGCACAAAAAGCAGCAATTATGTAGAATATATTTTCAGTTTTAACTTTCTGAATCAAGTTTGTCATAGTTAAATTGAATTATTCTTTCTTGATTACAGTTCTGATTGTTGTAAAATGGTGACATTTTAGTCCTAGTTTCATTCTCAGTGCGATTCCTGAAAAGAATTCTTGGTAAATTCTATAACATTCGCTCTTCCGTCCTGCTTTCCTTCCTCTCTCCAGTTTAAGAATAAACCTGTTAACACAGTTGGATTTCTGATGGAGAAACCTGCTTTCTGTGGACATGTAAACCCCTAATCAGGTCTCTAAAAGGGTTTTTTATGAGTGAGCATTTACATGACAAAGTGTCGGCTCAGGGAAAATGTCACTGTGGGATGAAAGGAAAGATAATAACACATAGCTGTGATCTTTGTATACAAAATAAATTATTCCAAAGTCCAACTGAAACTGAACAAATCTGTTAATCTGTACTAAAAGTTAAACTATTAAATAGACATGCAGCATCTTGAAAGTGCTGTCCTCATGTTCTCAGGTTTGTGCTCTGTCCTAATTCTGGTCTCAACCAAACCAGCTGACTACAGGATGGACTACTGACTAGCTGGTTAGCTAACAACATGTAAATGAGTTGCTGGAAGGTGGATTTTCTTCTGTTCAATTGGAGCTAAGCTAGTAGTTTCCACCTGCTCCCAGTCTTTGTGCTAAGCTAGGCTAAACACATCCTGCACCAATAGAGATGAAACTGATATCCATCTTCTCATCCGAGTCCGGAGAAGACAGAGATCAAGAGTATTTCACAAAATGTCGGACTGTTCCTTTAATTGTTTAACTTAATTGATTTCATAAATAGAAATTGAAATGGCCTGTATTCCTAAATCATTACGTAACCTGAAGAGTTAGATTAAACATTCATTTTATAAACTAACCAATCAATCTTTAGGTATGTTAGCTAACGTTTGAGTTAAGCAGCTAAAACAGTTTAGTTCAGGTTAGCTAAGGGTTCAGTGTGGCAACTTAAACAGTTTGGTTTGCGTTAGCAGCTTTAAAACAGTTTAGTTCAGGTTTGATAACAGCTCAGTTTAGCAGTTGAAACATTTTGGTCTATTTCAGCGGTTCAGTTGAACAGTTATTAAAGTTTGTTTCAGTTTAGCTAATGGTTCACTGTTGCAGCTAACATTGTTTGGTTCAGGTTAGCTAAAATTTCTGTTTAGCAGCTAAAACATTTTTGTTAGGATTAGCTAACAGTTTAGTAGCTTGGTTGATTTTAGCTAACGGTTCGGTTTAGTAGCTAACACTGTTTATTTCAGTTAAGCTTGGTTCAGTTTGGTTCAAGTTAGCTCACAGTTCAGGTTAGCTAACGGTTCTATTTCACCTTTAAACAGACTAGTTTACAGGACCTTCAGGTTTTGTTCCTTATTGATTCAGGTTAGTTAAGGGTTCAGTTTAGCAGCTTAAACTAGAGGCAAAGAGATGAAAGAGATAACCATCTCCTCATATATCTTTAAAAATCTGTCCTCCAAAATCTTGAATCTCGTTCTTTTTGGTGCCATTACTTTTATTCAGGTAGACGTGGAAACACACCTGTAAACACGACTGCTCTGCACAACATAAATCAGACACATTAAGCAGCTGCTTCGTACAGTTGTTGATGATGTTTTCCTGTGTAAACCAACTGTTTCCTGCCTGTTTCTTCACTCAGGCAGCAGTTTGTGTGTTTCTGCAGTTTCTGTTTTAATTGGACTCTGAAAGCAGATTAATTAGTTCTTCGCTAACAGGCATGAACATGCAAAAACAAACTTCTTTACACTGCAAGTGTGCGTGGTTAGCCGCGTATTCAAAGCAACCAAAGTGAATTATTCTGCTCATGTTGATTCTAGTGACAAAAGAGACTTTGTTTAGCCGGGGAATTAAAACAGAAATAATATTTCTGTTTTAATTCTCATTACACAGTGAGAATATTCAAATGAGAGACAAATTAAAGATGAAGGAGCTCATTAACATGCAGCATTATTTCTCTTCAATACTTCACTGCAAAAAAAAATCTTACCCAATCAGTCAGTCTGTTCTGTATGGAAACCAGGAAAAAAAAAAGAAATGTGAAATGACATGTTAGGAATGACAAAAATAGAAATACTCATATTGACATTATCGCGCTTCCTCCATTATTGTATACGTGGTGCACAGACTATTAAATTAGTTTTAGTTACAATTAAAGATGAAAGAGAAAGTAAGAAAGTAGTGTTTCTGAATGTAACTGAACAACAACAAATCATCATCATATTGAGACCAAACTGAAACCATTTGCTTTAAACTTTTTTTTGTCCACATAACCTCAAAAAGATCATTTCCCCTGACACCAGTATGACAGTGAGGACAACGTGAGACGAGGAGACACAACAGGACAAATGTACAAAGCAGTATGACTCGAAGTAAGACGGCTAAACACAGGGCTTCAAGTTCTTTATTGTCATATGCACAACAATTACAGTGAAATCTTCTTGAAGGTTCTCTTCCACTCATTTATATGTGGATATAAGAAGAGATAAAACAACTGAATTTGATCCTCAGTAAAATCTCCTCTTCCATTAATGAAGTTTAACAACTTTTTTTTCATTTTAAATTGAAGTTGGTCCTTTAGTGTGTTAGTAAAGAAATGATAATTGTTGGGAAATTGTCTCACCGGCCTCTCTGCTCTCATCTTGTCAGCAGTAAAGTTTTTTTTTCTACACACTTTTCACAGTTAAAATCGGTAAAACTAACAGTGCACTTCCAGCCGTATTTGCTCACAGCCATTCAGCTCGACACAAAGCACGGTTCAATCACTTTTTTCCACAAGTGGGACTCGCGTTTTGTTTCGACAAAATAAACTACCGGAGCCGTCTTTTTCTTTCTTTCAGCCTCCTCGCAGCTTTTATTTCACGGCTGCCCCGAGTCTCAATGAGAGTGTCAGCGCTGAAGAATGCCTCGCCCCTCCTCCTCCTCCTGCTCCGCTTGCCGGGATTCAGCCGCCGTCCAGCCGGCTGACAGCTTCCCCACCACATCGCCTGGCGACTGAAGGGACCACACACACACACACACTCCATGTCCTCCATGCCTGGGTAATTGTTCTTCTTGGCTTTTTAGGAGGGTGAGACTGTTTGCAGCCACAGGTCTTTTCTCTCTGGCAGTTTTTTACCCTCAAGGACTTCCAAACAAATTTCAAGCATGAGTGTAAAAGCTGTCGAGTGTTATTAGACAATGAAAATGTCCCCTTCTTGTGTTCCAGGTCAAAACTACACAACACTCATATCTGTATGGAGGCCTCAGCTCAGTAAGTGTTCATGCACCGTCCATTGGTTTCAGTTTATTTACGTACAATATGAAAATCAATTGGCAGGTTCTTGAAACTTTTGTCAATGTTGTCAATGCACCTGGACCGGCTCAGGCTAATCAATACTGTTCTAATATCTAATGTGGGGCGGGTTTGTTACGATGACTGTACAGAGTGCCGTTGACGCATTTAGTAAACAACCAAGATGGCTGCCGCTGATGTGGAAACTTCTGAATTCGCTGTCACGTCAGTATTAAACAAACTGGACGGTACATTTCCTCTAAAAGAAGAACAGCTGCACTTAAAGCTTGTGTTGATAAGAAAGATGTGTTTGTACTTCCGACAGGATTCGCTCAGCGCTACGTCACACGTTTCTGATTTACTGATCAATACATACAACATTATTGACAATATTATCAATAAGGTTGTATGTATTTCAAAATAGAATACATTAAACTTCATACTTATTGTATTCTTAACATGATGTATGGGCTGGGTCCGGATTGACTTGTCGTTCAGTCCGGATGCGGATCGAGGTCCGGACTTTGAGAAGTCCTGGTGTAGATCAATACCTGACTTTGAGGAATATGTTTATCTACCAAAACCTTCTCTTGTAACAAAAGAAACCAACATTTCCATTTAATCAGTTAATTTAAAAATCACCTGTACAAGAAGTCAGCTTAATAAAAGACCTAATTAAAGTCAACATTTTGATTTTAAATGTGGAAATATCTGATCAAAGAAGTAAACAAGATAATTAATGGGAGCAAACATCTGATGTCAGCTTTCTGTCCTACTGACACATGAGGTTGGATATTTATCCTCTCTTCCTGCTTACAGCTGTGTTTCTTTCTTCTTCTACAAGATTTAAGGAGTTTGCACACAAAGTCCAAACTTTTTTGTATGCGTTTAAAAATCTGTCCTCCAAAATCTTGAATCTCGTTCTTTTTGGTGCCATTACTTTTATTCAGGTAGACGTGGAAACACACCTGTAAACACGACTGCTCTGCACAACATAAATCAGACACATTAAGCAGCTGCTTCGTACAGTTGTTGATGATGTTTTCCTGTGTAAACCAACTGTTTCCTGCCTGTTTCTTCACTCAGGCAGCAGTTTGTGTGTTTCTGCAGTTTCTGTTTTAATTGGACTCTGAAAGCAGATTAATTAGTTCTTCGCTAACAGGCATGAACATGCAAAAACAAACTTCTTTACACTGCAAGTGTGCGTGGTTAGCCGCGTATTCAAAGCAACCAAAGTGAATTATTCTGCTCATGTTGATTCTAGTGACAAAAGAGACTTTGTTTAGCCGGGGAATTAAAACAGAAATAATATTTCTGTTTTAATTCTCATTACACAGTGAGAATATTCAAATGAGAGACAAATTAAAGATGAAGGAGCTCATTAACATGCAGCATTATTTCTCTTCAATACTTCACTGCAAAAAAAAATCTTACCCAATCAGTCAGTCTGTTCTGTATGGAAACCAGGAAAAAAAAAGAAATGTGAAATGACATGTTAGGAATGACAAAAATAGAAATACTCATATTGACATTATCGCGCTTCCTCCATTATTGTATACGTGGTGCACAGACTATTAAATTAGTTTTAGTTACAATTAAAGATGAAAGAGAAAGTAAGAAAGTAGTGTTTCTGAATGTAACTGAACAACAACAAATCATCATCATATTGAGACCAAACTGAAACCATTTGCTTTAAACTTTTTTTTGTCCACATAACCTCAAAAAGATCATTTCCCCTGACACCAGTATGACAGTGAGGACAACGTGAGACGAGGAGACACAACAGGACAAATGTACAAAGCAGTCAGCATATTTTCTGACGGGACCTCAGACAGTGAATCATGTTGAATCATGATGAACTGGACTGAGGTGTTTTACTTTCTAAATTTTACTTCAACACTGAAGAAGCTGATCTGAGTGACATTGTGAGGATTGACTGATTGATGGCAGTGAGATCAGTTTTTCTCCTTCTTTACCTTCTTCCTTTTCTACCAAACACAACACCCTGACGCGCTTCGGTTGGCGGCCGACTGACTGACGGGGCTGAAAATAAATCGGCTCGGCTGCCGCCTCACAATCAGTCTTAAAAGTTAAACAGCCATAAAAGGCTGCAGGAACTCTGACCTTCACAATCTAACCGAGCAGGAAAAGCCAATGATGTGTACAAGGCCCTGCTCGGCCTCGGCAGATTATGATAAAATATGTCCCGGCGTCACAAGAAGATAACTGCACGTCTCCCTGTGACAGATACGGGCCCGCTATTTTAATAACAGCCCAATTTCTGCGGCACTAAAATGTTTTACTGTCGGCTATAAAGCATGCAGCGTGCGACACGGGGAAGCGCGCGTTGTCTCTGAACATTCAAAGTAAGATGGACCATGTGAAGCCGCGGAGGATTTAAACCAGCTGATCCAGAGGTAAGTGCTATAACATCAAAACATGTCAACCTCTGCTTCTGCTGCACCTCAGAAGAGATTTGTTTGATTTTCAGCAGCAGTTGTTTTCGAATGATTAAAGAAAAGATTTTTAAATCCCAGATCTTACAGAAATGTTGTTTTCCATCATTTGTAATGGTGCCCAACACAACCTCACTATTCTGCTGCAACGTGTAACTGGGCGTAAACATGAGACAATCAGGATGTATTTCATTTTCAAACACTGCAGGTTCACAGTAGAGTCAGACATCTTTATAGGTTCTACTGAAAACCAACTCACTGCTTTCTGTCAGGTTTTACTTCCTGCCACCAGACACAGACACAGATGAATGTAGATGACGCGGCAGCTTTGGTAAATTTGGCTACAGATTTGGATGTTTCGGCACAGGTCGAGCCATGACGTTTAACCCGTGATAGTCTAGGGCTTATTGAGAAGGTGTTTGTTAAAGGCCGCTAAAAACCAGAAATATTTAATAAACAACAATATTAGATAATTTTGGGAATAATTACCATCCTTATCTAAACATATGGAGCAAAACAAATGTCACTGGGATTTTGAATGAGGTTTTCTTACTTCTGGAACAGAACCTTGAAGTTCCAGTTTCACTTCGGCTCTCTATATGAGTCAACGACACATTTAGTCATTTAATTTGGAGGATTTGTTGAAAATCTCTTTCGGTGGCTCAGTGGGAATGGAAAGACAAAAACAGATATTTTGATATTTGTATTGGTAATATGTTGCTAATAACTTCTTGTACAGGCAATATGCTCCCCACTTCTTAACATATTACCACTTCCTGATGTTCCTCCTGCAGCCCCCCTCTCAGACTGTGAATATTGGGCTGGTTGTTTCAGTCTCATGGGACGCCCCACCTCTCCTGCTCCCCGTCATCGGCAGCATCTTTGTTGAACATGGACGCTGCTGCCGTGTGGGAGGCTGCTTTAGTGTCTGTCTCTGTTTTATTCACTTTACACAGTTGGTTCCCTCTTTGTGCTCATTAAATATTTAATGGGGAGTTTAAGCGTTTGCTGGGATTAGGCTGCAGTCTCCAGGGAGTCGGCTGCATTGTTTCTCTCCACAGCTGCTAGTTTACAGTCTGTCTGTTTAATCTGCCATTTACATCTCACAGATTTGTTGTATTTTGTCGATGCTCCGACAGTGAATGAGTTTCAGCCCTCACACAGCAGGTGTTGATGAGAATAAAACCATTGACTTTTCTGTTTAGGTGATGATACACAGAAATAAATTATATGGTAATTTAATGTCCCATACTGGTGCTGTCATACTGTAAAAATGACTGAATTAAGTGTACTAAAAGTAGTACCATGCAGACTAAAATCTATAAATTTGTGAGTCTGGTGTTGGAAACTGTTCTCCCACAATGCAATGAAAAGAGGAACAAAAGAGAAAAAATATCAGAAAGTAGTGAGACAGCTCCAGAGAAAGGGGTCCTTATAAAGGTTCTAGGGGTTTGAGGGGAGAATAAAGGGGGCTTTTGGAAGGTACTAGGGGTCCTAGACCAGGTTCTTGGGGTCTTTGTTTTAGGTTTTATGTGTCCTTGAAGGTGGTTGGTGGTTCAGGAGGCTTTACATCTTTGAGGAAGTGCTGTGGGTGTTTGAACAGGTTTTAGGTCTTTGAGGGTGTTTTAGATGTCTTCGAGGAGGTTCTATGGCTTTTTTAGGTGGTCCTGCGGGTGATTAAAGATGTTTTAGATGTCTACAAGGAGGTTCTTGGGGTCCTTTAGGGGGTTCTCAGTGGGGAAGTTATATGGCTGTTTTATGTGTGTTTGGAGTGGTTTTAGATTTCTAAGTAGGTTCTAGAGATGTTGGAGGTTTTAGGTTTCTTTGGGGAGGTATTATGGATGTTTGAGGAGGCTCTAGGTTTCTTTAAGGTGTGTATATATACACACAGTGTATATATATATATATATACACACAGTATGTATATATATATATATATATATATACTGTATATATATATACTGTGTATATATATACTGTGTATGTGTATACACTCACACACACATACATACACACGTATACGATCAGCCACAACAGGTGAAGTGAAGGATCATTGATTATCTTGTTACAATGGCACCTGTCAGATATATATATACTGTGTATATATATACTGTATATACATGTATATCTGACAGGTGCCATTGTAACAAGATAATGTTATGGCTGATCGGTGTATATTCGAAGGGATTCTACGGGTGTTTGAGGAGGTCATTGTTTCTTTGAGGAGGTTCTAGGAGTGCCTCAGGAGGCTGTTGCGGTTCTTGAAGATGTTCTGTGTGTAATTGGGGAGGTTCTAGGATTGAGGATGTGCACTGTAGAGTTTGTCGCAGTGAAAGAATAATTTTAGTAAAACTGGATGAAATCACAGATTCTGATGCCAGCAGTGAATTCTCCTCTTTCATACTGAGATGGTGGTAATGAAATCAGTCAGTGATCCTCTGATGGTCCACGTTGTATCTTACAGAGATCTGGAGCCTCGCCGTGTCCTTTGTGTTGGCAGGTTTTGGTGTTTACATGTGTGGACTTGAACCCGGTTTAACAGAGTGGTTCACATGTGACTGGCAGTCCTGCTGTCTTTGTAGTGGCAGAGCTCTAAAAACTGACACCCCGAGGGTCTCGGGGGCCGGGGGACGTTAGTATTGGGGGACTGCGGGGCCACGCCTTCCAGCCGCCATATGCTCAAGATAACAAGTCAAATATGGGACTCTTTTCTTGGCTCATTAAAATGTTCGACATTTGGCAGAAGACAGCTGTGTTTTTCTGACCTATTTTTCAATATCAAGGCTTTTCAATGAATGTTTCACTGTTTCACTGTATCTGGGACCAAACAAATACTGACATCTTTTATCTTTTCCTTAAATGCCCTTGTTGGAACATTATCTAGAGCTACTCTTTTATTACAGCTGTGTTGTTGATTTAGTTTTTCTGTGATCACTACTACTGCTAACCAATCTTAGCCACTAAACTAGCAGCCTGAGGCTAATATATTGTTGGGCTAACTTATGTATTTTACTCTTTACTTTTACTCTTCTGGGCTCTATGTGTATGTTTACTAGATGAATTACTGCGTTGGACTTTCTGGGGACTTAATGTAGATCTTCCACTGTTGATGCCTTGTTTCTAATTTGACGCTTGGTCTATACTTTTGTGAATCCAGTTTCCTTGTTAGCACATTAGTTCATTTTTACAAAACGTGGTGTAACTACTGTTAATGGTATCTGCAGTCACTATCATTGATTTTAAAGCGTGTTTAGCTGTGCACATACAGCACATGCCTACTGAGGGCAGCAGAGTCGTCTTATATGCGGGCCACTACGGTACATTACTTAAAGAGGGAGGTACTCCAACGATGTAGCATTGGATTTTCATTAAGTTGGAGAACTTTCCCCTCGTTTCCTGTCTGCCTCTATACTATTACCTTTCTATTAAAGGTGAAATTGTCACAAAAAAAAATCTAAGGGGGAAAAAGATGTTGGAAACAGATTTAAAAAAGATTGCTGTGCAGCAGAGGTCGATATATCGAGATATCCAGACTTTTAGTCCCTAGTGCGGGTCAAACTCCAAAAAGACTGAAACTTACATTTCCCATAATG
Source organism: Macquaria ambigua (assembly GCA_008360985.2). Classification (NCBI taxonomy): domain Eukaryota; kingdom Metazoa; phylum Chordata; class Actinopteri; order Centrarchiformes; family Percichthyidae; genus Macquaria; species Macquaria ambigua. The sequence continues at coordinate 43,302 of VMKM01002187.1, read as the reverse complement.
CAATGCAAACAGCCATGTCTTTCAATGTCCACACCTCCAGTTTGTAACACAGGCTTTCTGTTAGACATGTGAAGTCTCCAAGCTCAAGCGGAGATAACCCTGGGTGACAACAACCTCGTAACAGGTGAACTGATGTTTATGTGTAAAACCAGCACCTTTAATAATCCCCTTTAACCCCCTGGGGTCTCACCAGTCGCCCACGACTGGAAAGGCACTCACTTCGTACTTTTAATAATATCTCTGTAATGGTTGTATGTAGTGTCTTACTTTAAAAACTGCCCTGCAGCGCACCGTTCAGCCGTTACAACGAGCCGTCACTTGTTTTTATAATCCATCCAGGGGCTTGGTAATCCATCAAGGATCACTGTTATTTTTGGACACGTTCAAAAAATAATAAAAGCGATAATTCGATGTTTTATGAACTTATTTATCTAATTCCGACTATACAAACAACTTTTTAGTGTTTTGGTGATGAGATTGCTGGCAGACACGTTGTCTCTCTCTTCTCCAATCACAAGCTGTGTTATTGGGTGGTGAACCGTGCGCAAAGCACTGCACCAATGACGGTTGCAAAATGGCGTATCGCCGATTTACAAACGCGACTGGAGGGATCTATGCTGTGTCCTGAGCATTTACAAATCTACTGCAACACGGAAGCGACCTTCAGAGAGTAAATAATGTGTCAAGATAGTTATCTGAAGCGTGTTGAGCTAAATAAAGACATGTTCGTACTTCTGTGAGCACTTGGCAATGTCTGCAGCGTGCGCACCATTAATTTTATATCTATGGTGCGCACGCCACGCATACAGTGGAATATGTGTTTTTATTCTGTTTGCCAGCGTTTTATTACTGAACAGAAATTGAGAAATGGAGAGATCAGCTTGGCGGAAATGACGTGGTCGGCAAAAATGCCGGTTTCCATATATGGCATGCGAAAAACGAAGAAACGAATATGGACTGTTGTGATAAAAATGTAAATATTTCTGTTTGTGTGTAGGTTAGAGTCTTAATTTATTTTTTTGATTTTCACCTGAGGCCTTGGGCTACAAATGTGAAGATAGTAAACTTTTGCACATAGTTGTTTGTTGTGGAAAATGAATACATTGTTGAAATATTCAAATTCCGTTTTACTTTTTCTTTTGACTTCTTGGTTTTATAACTTTTTATAATATCATGTGATGTCACTACAGCATACATATTCAAAGAGCCCATGTTGTGCTGAAAAGAATGATATCAATTACTTGCTTGTGACTTACTGTACAGAATTTTTACACATTTATATATTAAGAGAGTCGAGGTGCCAGTAATAGGAGAAAAATGGCTCGGACCCCAGAGGGTTTTAAGATGGAGGATCTCTGTTTACATCACATTTCAGTAAATTTCTGGATGATTAAAAAACATCTTAACTTTAAAAAATATATATATATATTTTTTAAATTATTTAAAAGGTGAAACACAACATAAGATAATTCATTGATATTATGATGCTCCAATAAGACTCCACAGAATGAAATTGAGGAAAGATCATTTGATCATTTGTAGACCACTCTGGGTCAAAGTCCTGGGTGGAGGTTTGGTTCAGTTATGATTATATTTATTATGGCACATATCTCAAAAAGCAAATATTTCAAAACATGATTTTAGTTTTTGGTGGGTATTATGACTGCCTCCAGAATTATTTCAAAAAATAATAAATAGCAAAAACTCCAGATTTGAAAGTTTTGGAAGTGGGACTTCCTTCTGGGAGCTTTACTGGACATAAAAATTGACGAAGTGTCTGTTTAGATTTCAATTATATTATTATACAGCCTCCTGTAATGTAACAGACTGGGTCTCTCACTTCTGTACATGCTTCTTATTTTTATTTATTTATATAAATTATATAACTTTTTTTTTTATTACTCTACACCACATCTTGTAATAGTTTCTACTCCTGTAAGCATCCACCAGCCCTTTCTTTAAAATCAATAAAAACTTAAATGTGAAAGTGAAAAACAAACAAACATCACTGAATGGAAGTGAGAGTCTTATCTGTCTGTCTATTATTATTATTAATAATAATAATAATACCAGCTCCTCCTCTCATTGTCCCGGCGGAGCAGCATCTCCTTTTATTTCCCTGCAGGGTCATTTACAACCCCGTCCCGTCTATTCTTTGGTTGAGGAGATAATCCTGTGATAAATCCTCCGCCGTGCCCTTCACAGTTGTCATAGCAAGACCATAAACAGCATTTATAACAATCTGGTGGGGCGGGGGCTCTGCTTAGCATGCAGAACAGATTAAGTTGGGACGGGTCTGCTTAGACCGCCGCTCCATCCGTGACAGACAGACGGACTCATGGGAAATGTTCTGTCGCCGGTCCGTTTATTCTCAGAGGGAAAGAGCTGCAGTGACGGTTCGCTCACCGGAAACACGCAGGAAATCTCCTTTATCAAGAGCAAAAACAATGTTTCCAGCTGCAGATGTTTGTAATATATATATATATATATATATATATATATATATATATATATATATATATATATATATATACGATGTCATGAAAAATATGTTTTAAATTTCATTTTCTTTAATCTATTATATTTTTTCCTTTTTTCCCCTAATAGAACAGAACTGATCCCTAAGCTGTTTTTCTCAGGTTTCTCTGTTTATTTATAGGTTTGAGGTGAGTTACATGTATTATCCAAAAATGGTTGGAGTGTTTTATCTGTGTGTCCGCAGGTTTTCAAAACAGGATAAATATCTGCATATGAGTGGATAGGATATAAGAACACAGATAGATATATAGATAGACTCTTTGAGTTTCAGTAATATCAAAAATATATTGATATCGCAACATGAAAAAATGTAACATTAATGGATTTTGTTACTCCTGTTATTATTCTTTCTCTTACTTTTTCATACGTTGTACTTTTGGAACTAAAGTTCCCAGAATGCTTTGGGGGATGTAAGCAGGAAGTATAATGTTGCCATGGAGCTACAGCTTGTGCCTTGTTTTTTTTTTAGCCTATATGTAGTCAGAGTCCATCAGCAGCTCCTGTCTGCAGCACCATGGACGTACAGACAGCTGTCACTGATCACTGCGATACTGAAGAACAGTCAGAAACAGCTTCTGCAGCCTCTTTGTTCTCTGGCTTCTGAACAGATTTATTCATATATTTTACTGATTTCTGTGTGTTCAGATTTGAAGTGGCAAGGGGTTAAAAAATGTTGGATTAGCTTGAAGCCACAGTGAGATATTTTGTATTCTTATTTTTTAATTATTTTACTTTAGTGAATAAAAATATTGATACGTTTGATTTGCCTGCAGCCACAGTGATACTGCCAAATCAATCAGTAAATACATAAATAGATTATGTTTGCTGCTGCTGGTAATTTCTGCTCCACAAAGTCCCCCCCAGCAGTTTGACGAGTCGAGCCGCCATCGCGGCGTGACGGCGTTTAGCCAGCAGCGTCCGGGCTAAACACCACCGGAGGACTCTTCACAGGTACACAATTAATCTTAATTAAAGCCGAGTGTGACAAACAACACACACAGGCCCCATTGTCCTGCCTTCAGTCTGGATGAAGCAGCAGCGTCACGTCCTACTGGAATGAAAGAATAAATTAAATGAGCTAATGAAGCTCACAGAACACAAAAAGCACATCAGCAGATCAGAAATAAACTTTACAAAAACAGAAAATCACATTTAAAATCAGCAGCAAGATTCAATTCAGACCATCCAATAATAAATAAAGGAGGTCGACACGTCCAGGTCCGAACACTGGGTGGGAAAAATACTTCTGCATGTTGAACAACAAACACATGACTGTTACACTTAAAGTCATGGGGAACAGGGTTTAGTCTTGGGAACTGTAGACCTGCAGAACCCATCAGACTGTTCATGGCTTAAACAAAAAACACATAATACCTGACGAACGTATTGCAAACTATATCAGCAGAACGGTGCGGTGCAGTACGGGGTCCAGAAAAGCTTCTAGATCACATCTTGAAAGCAACAGCCAGACAACATGAAATCAGAGTAGTGAAGAACGTTTCTTTAGAAATCAGGATTAACACTTGAAAGCACAGCGTCACCACTTCTGAAGAGCTGCTGCTGGTAGAGAGGCTGTCAAACTCCTGCAGATCAATACAGACAAAACACAAAAGCACACTGTACAAAATATCAAAGGAAACGCACTTTAATAATCAGGATGAACATACTGGCAGCACATTTGAAAAGTTCTGCTAAAACTGCATCTGCTCTGTAGGATTGTGTTGGAGCTGGAGCTGCAGAGAGGCTCTAAACCCCATCCCAGAGTTCCTGCCACAACAGACCAACAGCAGCAGTAGTTCCCTGCTTCTTCTCTTCTGAGAAAATGCTGATTTGGGTGGAGCTGAGAGGGGGTGTGGCTGTGATTGGCTGAGACAACCTGTCAATCAGGAATGTTGTGCAATAATTACAGAAGTCCCAGAAACAAAAACATCATTGGCAGACACTTCCCGAGGGCTGTTAGATTTGCATTATGTTCGTTACACATTTCCTGTGTACTAACTACCACAGCAGCAGGACTCATTCTGTGTATTTTATTACTTTCCTTCACTTTCTACTTCCTTATTTCTTTTCTTTCCATCTTCTTTCCTTTGCAGTCCTTCCTGTTTCCTTCCTTTACTTCTTCATCTGACGTGAAAGTTTTTCCTCGAATACTTGAGTACATTTCACTGCTAACATTTGTTTACATTTACTGCAGTAAAAATCTTGAATGTGGCACTTTGACTTGTTTGTGAACTGATTCTTCAGCCTCTGTGCAGCAGTGATGATGAACTCAAAGTAAACGGAGACGTATGTCCTGTCATTCATCCTGCAGTGAGATGTGCAGCTCTGCGGCCCGCTGACTGTCTGCTGACTGCTCTGTAAAGAAAACAAAGGACAAAAAAGCAATTAAGTCCAGTAATAAAACCATAACATGCTACATTAAATATCTATTGAGCTCCATAAATTAACAGCAAGCAGCTTCTCAAGCAGTTTGTCTCGTTGAGGTTGTTTACTGGAGGAAAAAAGTTGGACTGTTGACTCTCCTGCAGCACTTTGGATTTATTGACCACAAACACTGAACGGTATGGAAGCCCATTAACGCCAAAATATAAATAAATACATGCGGAAGAAGACATTTTGATTTAAAGAGTCCCAATTATGTTTTAGTGACGTGATTATGATCATTATTTCATAATTACATAGAAAGTCAAAACTGTAACACATTTTCTTAAAGTAAATTTAATTTGTTTAAGAAATAAAATTATTTATTTTGGCATTTGTAAAGCCACATTCAAATTAACTTTATCTACAAATCACACAACAGCTAATGTGACTGTTTGTGTGTCAATTTATTTCACATTTTGAGCAAAGAATTTGTCATGTTTATAAATTAAAACATGAGAATATGTATTTATTTAATGTTTTTTAAGGTTTGAATTTAATGTTATTGTCAGATTTACACTTTTTGTCTTTTTTTAAAATTATTATTTATATTATAAGTTTTAGTTGTTATATTTTATTTCCTAGTTTTCTAATTCCTAATGTTTGGGCTTCCGTAATGCAGTGATGATTAGCATTGAAGGTTTTTCTCGAGTTTTAAAATTTCTACAACTATTACTACCATTTCCTGAGATTTCTCACCGTAAATTAAGTTTGATTTTAACAACAGAAATTTGTGGACTATGAATCAGAAAAAGTGTGTTTTCTTATTTTCTCGTGTTGTTGTTTCATTATGTTAGATTATGTGGTTGGAACAATATCTTTAATGTGTAAAAAAACACAGTACCAACTATGTGATATTTGAGCATCAGGTTAAATACTGTATGTGTACCATCTTTATCTGACCGGTGGGTTTTACTGCTGCAGTGCTCATGCAGCCATTTGTGTGTGTAGTTTCTGTGTTTTGAGGATCATTGTAGTTGGATGATGTTGTAACGTTAGGTAGATGTTTTGCACTTGATGCTCCGCCTGTTGAACATCACTCTGCTCTCCAAAGAAAAATGACAGCATTGCAGCAAAGGTCCAAAAATGACATGTTTACATTCAAAGCCCTCTAGTGGCCGTAGGAATTCTGACTCTTGTCCGTCGGGGGCAAAGCAGGAAGTCGGGTGATGTTACTGAGACAGAAAGTCCACAGAGGGAAGAGGTCGGGTCTTTTGCTCGCTGTTCACTTCCTGTTTCCTGCCAACAGTCAGCATTGGTCTCCTTTAACCATGACCGCCATCTTCCTCTAATGCTGGGTTCAGACTACACAATCTTCCTGTCTGTTAAAATGGTCACTGTGTCAGATTCAGGTGGTCATCGGGAAGGAGGTGCGACTTCCAGCAGCAAGAATGTAAAGAAACATGGCGTCCAAGGTGGTGTGTGTGACACTGGCTGTCTTGTGTTCGGTCTTTCCTCTGTGTCACAGCTCCAACATCATCATTCCTCTCTCACTCAACATGTTTACAGGTGAAGAGCGCTCTGTGCTCCTATTGGTCAAAGTCACGAGAAGGCAAAATAATTCGGACGCGTTGTGAGGCGTCTCAGATGCAGCGTCAGTTGTCGTCCATTGTGATTCACTACACGGGATAAAACAGTACATTTTCGTTCCCGATGCCTTACGCCTGTCGGGTTGGGCTGCTATCGGCCTGATATCGTGTCGTCCCAGTTTAACCCTAACCAAACCTTCACCACGGCTGCATCAGATTAAAAACACGTAGTTACAAACGATGCACTGTATTTGGTTGTTTAATTTGGAGGACTTGTTGGACTTAGAGATATCTGATTGAGGCGCTTGTTGAAAGTTTTTATTCACAGATTTTACACTCCGCTTCATTGAGACTTAATCTAAAAAGTGTTTTCAAGATTCAAGATTCAAGAGTCTTTATTGTCATTATGTTCACACATAACACAATCTCTCAGCTTTAAAAAGGTACTAGCAAGGCAATAAGCTGCAACTAGTAGTTTTGTCACACAGATGAACTGTAAGCTGCCAGTTTAACATGAAAAGTATCAGGAAGAGACTTCAGTATTTAGCTTGTAGAGTTAATGAAGTTTGGAGAAAGTATGTGAACACAAACACACAATCCAGGGATTTAAGTGTGTGTGTGTGTGTGTGTGTGTGTGTGTGTGTTTTCTGTATTTGTCTGTTTGGTGGTGTTTGCAGACGCTCTCCCTCTCGTCTCCTTCACATTAAGAGTCTTGTTGTGATGGAGGTGTGATGGAGGTGTGGTGTTGAGGCTGCTTGATAGTAAAAAGTGTTTGTGTTTGTTTTGGGGTCCCGGTGGTGGAGGAGGAGGAGGAGTTTTTGTTTGTCATGATGGTTTCTGACTCCACCTCCTGGGAGTGATGGAGGCAGCAGACGGTGGAGGGACAAACACTGAGGCTTTAAATCTGATTCATCTTCATTGGCAGAAGAGGGCTTTATTTCATCAACACACACACACACTGTAGAACCATGTACCAAACAGGTTTTCCTCCTCCTGTCACTGTTAAAAACAGTAAAGACTGTTTCAACCAATCACTGTTTGATATTTGATCCTAACGTCATATTTTCCCAAAACAAGAGAAAACCAACCAATGGGCTGAGGAGGTGATTTCACCAGTTTCCATCAGAGCTGCTGCAGCCAGGAGGATTTGTTAACTGTAAATTCCCAAGTTTTCTTTGAATCCACCTGTTTGGATTATTGACACTTTGTTTCTAACAACATCAGGCTCTAAATACTACATTACCCATGAGCCTCAGCTGCTGTTACTATGGAGAAGAAGCCAGCCTGAGGAGCAAATCAGTGAGTTTACACTTTAACCCGTCGACATAATTACTAAACTGATCAGACTGATCCAGAATCTGACAGATTCTGAATGTTTCATCTGGTCTAATCTCCCAGTAAAATGTGAAGCTGTGTGATGTTTGTTTGTGAAATGCACCCTGGGAGTCATAGTTGACTTCTCTCCTTCAGTTTTTATGTCCACCAGATCTTTTCTAACACAGTCGTTCATCTTTTGTTCTTTTGTTCAGCAGGAGAGTTTCAGCTCACAGTGAGGTCAGCTCCACTGGATTAAATCTCAAACCCTGGATCAATGAAACCAACCTCCGTATTTAAGTTCGTTCTAAAATTAGAAGACGATACACGTAGTGTTAGTTTCGTGTGTGTGACGCCGCCGCTCTCAGTCCTGCTGCACAGCAAACAGCCTGAACGCTGTTTGATTTCAGAAATAATTTGACTCAGCTGGGACTCAGACTGCTTGTTAGGCTGGGAACGACGAGCCTGACAGCCTGTACTCAGGGCCACAGTCATCCTTGCTACATCTATTTGGCTTTCCTCCTAACGAGAAGAACAAGCTGATTGGCCTCCAAAATCCTTCTCTGCTTCCTTTGCTCCATCCTTTTCTCCTCTCCTTCCTCAGACAGACACTTCTCTGAGGGAGAAAGAGGAGGAAGAGAGAAAGACAGGGAGAGGAGGAGGATAAGAGAAGGAAGGAGACAAGAAAGAATAAAAATGTTGAGAAATGAAGATGAAGAAGACAGGAAAAAAGGATCAAAGAGAAAGCAAGTTATTAAAGCAGGAGAGAAGAAAGGAAATAAAAATGACAAGGTGAGGGTTAGGTAGAAAAGAAGAAAGAGAAGGAGACATAGAAGGAGTGAAGGAGACAAGAAAGAAGAAAGAGATTGGGAAAGGGAGGAAGGAAGGAAGGAAGGAAGGAAGAGAGGATGCAAGGGAAGGAAGGGAGGCTGGAAGTAAAGAATGATTGAAGGAGAAAAGAAGAAAGGAAGTAAAAAAAGACAGCATGAGGAAGGGAAGTAGAGGTGGATGTAGAAAAAGGACGAGGATGAAGGGTGATGAGGAAAAGGAGACAAGGAGGAAAAGAGAGTAGGATGGAAGGAAAAGGAGTTGAGGAAGAAGAAGAGCAAGGGAGAGGAAGAAAGAAAGGAAGGATAGAAGGACAGAAGGAAGGAGGAAAGAAGGAGGAGGAGAAGAAGAAAGGTTCAGATGTAGATATCAGGAGAAGGAAGGAAAAAGGAAGAGAAGGAAGGAAGGATGGGAGGAGGCGAGGAGTTCAGGGAGACTCCTCCACCCGCTGCATCCAATCAGTTTCCCTCCTCAGGCGTTAACGAGCTTAACGAGCCTTTCCGCCCGGCTTCAAACAGCGAGGGGAGGGAGACTCATTAATTCTGCAAATGTGTCTAATCGGCATCCAGCTCCACCTGTTCACATGAATAAACACCAACCTGAACCCGAAGCACAGACAGGAAGTGGCTCAGTTAACCAATCACAGCTTAGTGGGCGGAGCTAGGCGAGGCAGTCGTTTCAACTCTGTGATGGAATATGAAACTCTCCTGTTTCTCCTTGTTTCTCATTATTACTGATGATTCAAAGATAACGACTCAACTACAACTCCCAGAGAGCATTGCTGTAAGAAACATCAACCTTTTTTTATTAACAGTGACAGTGGACAGACAGACAGGAAACACTGAGAGAGAGACCCCATGTTCCTTCTTCACCATGAACATACACTCTGTAGTTTATTGATACACCATCCTGCTGCCCCAAATACTCACTAGAGCACCAAATGTGGATTCATCCGCCGCTGAAAATAGTCCCCAACAAATGCACTATTTCCTCCTGTGTGAGTAACGTTTGCTAACCAGACTCACACCTCCTCCTAACATACAGTGAGCGAGCTTGTCCAGATATACTGCGAGCGATGTCGCAGCATGAGGAGGAGTGTTTTAAGTTATTCATTCATACCTATCGTCATTTTCTTATGCTTTGATTATTTCCTCAGCTTTCTCTCTTCATCCATGTTGACTGCTGACTGGAGGGAAAACGGAAACGTCAATGACTTCAGGACAACAGCATCGATTTCGACCAATGAAAATAGAATAGGTTGGACGTACAAAAATAAAGCCACGGCGAGCGATTTTTCGCTGACGCACAGAGCAGGTTAGGACATGTTCATTTGGAAAAACTGTTCGCTGGTTCGCATCACTGTATGTTTGGAACAGGTGTAGAGTCTGCAGCCATGCTAGCAGCTCTGTGAGGCTGTAATTAGACACAGCGGTGCTTTGAGCTAAATGCTAACGTCAGCATGCTGACATGCTCACAATGACAATGCTAACATTTAGCAGATATAACGTTTACCATAGTGTCTCAGTTCAGGCGCCAGTCAGGCAAGTGAGACGGTCTGGTCTACGGAGGATTTTGTTATTTTGCGTCACCAGCATCATGAAGTGCCACTCCTGTCGCCTAGCAACCTCGACAGCTGCAGTTTGAGTTTGAGGTTTTTTAACATTTGTGTCGTTAGCTACTCGAATGAGTTGAAACCCAATACCTACATGTAATCCTGCTCGGCCGCTGTTGACGGTGTGTTTGGGGATGCCATATTCTCTTGCACACAATGAATTTTGGGATAGGTAGAGCCACATTTCTCTGCCACATTTGATGGAGCCCTTGAAATGGGACGGCTTTGTCGCGCTGTGGCTCATTCGGTCTTCAAATGCAGCCTTCAAAAGATGCGGACCCTGAACTGAAACACAGCTCATGTTCACCATCTTAGTTTAGCGTGTTAGCATGTTTACATTAGCTAATTAGCAGTAAACACAAAGTACAGCTGAGGCTGATGGGAGTGTCATTAGTTCTGCAGGTATTTTTGCAGGTAGGCATCCTGAGAGGAACATGAATATCTAAATCAAATTTGATGGCAATCCATCCAGTAGTTGTTGAGATATTTGGACTAAAGCGATGGACCATCTTTAAAAAAAACTGAAATTGTGAATGTAAGAATTCAGAGTGATAAAGAAAACAATTAAAAGAAAACTAACTGAATAGCTTTAATTATCAAATCAGTCAGGGGTCATTTAATTCGTCTTTTCACATTAATAACCTCTAAATCTGCACAAAATACCCCAAAAAGTCTCTTAATTACTGGAGCCTCCATGTATCGACCCATAAAACCCCCCGATACAAACCCTCACTGCTGAGATGAATTCATCTGGATTTAACGACCAAATTAAGGACTCTTAAAGTATGAAACAACATGTTTTGGTTCATTCGGGGGGCACAGGGGGGATGAAGAGAGTCCCGTCAGAATAAGAGCACAGATCAGGAAGATGGAAAAGAGAGAAAGAAGCACATTACAAAAGAAACGGTGAGAGTTGAGAGTGTGAACTCAGTTTGTCTCTGAGCTCAAAAACAGCAGCCAGCATGGTGCCAATTAGCACGGAGCACGCTAACATACGCCCTCCTGTAGTTTCTGATTAAAGTGCATATTGATGGTATAAATTATCTCCCACTACAATAGATAGCTGGGCATCTATATGTAAATGTTTAATTAACCCATGGCTGAATCGCCGCACCGGTCCAGAGTGGAGGTTATTAATCTGATGATGGCGGCCATAACGCCGGGCCAACGCCGCCAAAATGAGCCGTCTGGACGCGGTGGCAGATTCATCAGAGACGCCACCTCATTTCCTAAAGTGCTGTTTGTTCTCAGTGATGAAGTCAGCACCACATCCCTCTTTAAGGTGGTCTCAAATCTGCTTAATGGTTGTTCTGGCTGAATCTCACAGCCACGGGATTAAAACAGGATCTGTACATGAATATATACACGGAGAGGAACCACTGTTCACTAAGTCCTGGACATGAGGAAAAGAAATATTCAGTCTATGAAATAGTTTAGTCTAAACCAGCGGTTACCCAACCTGGGGCTAGGGACCCCTAAAGATGGTCACAAGATGTTTAATGAGATATGAAATAAGAAAATAAACAGAAATTCTGCTTAATTTCTGTCACTTTTCTCTAATATTTACATTTTGTTGTGAATTAACAGATAGTTTTACCTCCACAGGCCTCTAAAAACTACTTAAATTGAACAATGTAAGAGGGGAAAAGCTGGTCACAGCTTATAGACATCATCCATCCATCCATCCACAGAGACATTTATTGTATCAAACCCTCTAACATCCTCCTGAAAGTGAACGTTTTCACATTTTCCCATAAAAACATGCAGCTTTCAATATTTGCCATAACGTTGTCGTTAAAAGGCAAATACCCTGTTGACACTTTGTTCACAGAAGAAGGAGCTGCATGAATATTTAATGGGCTGTAATATAAAGACTCTGAGTGCTCGGGTTGTTTACAGCCTGCGGAAAACAAAAAAACAACAGGAAGAGTTAAAGCTAACCTCCAAGCCGTCGGGAGACGCTCCGGTTCTTCACTCAGTTCATTACAGGAAGACAAAGTGAGAGACGACAGAGCAAATAAACAACCAGAGACAGAACGGCAGGTTGAAACACAGGTGAGTTTCATCCAACTGGGAAACTGTTTTCTACCAGACATAAACAACAGTGTTCAGAGTCTGTAAGTCTAAATATACTGAAACTGTTTGTCAGAGATTTGGAGAAGTTGCTCCTTTAACTTTAAACCAGAGAAGATTAAATGAGGAATTCGACTCAAAGCCATTTATGTCAGATCTGCTGGATTAGATTTGCTAATTATATTTTTTGAGAACAGCTGTTTGTTGTTGGTTCATGGATCAATGTGTTTAAAGTCGACGGCAGAAGTTAGTCAGGGTTGTTCATAAACGTTAAGTGTTGTGTGTGAACTTCTGAAATGTTGCAGCAGCACATAACTGACATTTACAGACTCAGATTAGCATCACCGACATATAGCTAGCATAGGCTAGCACCTGTTTTTGGTAGCATGTCTGTTTCTGTCTCCTGCTGGTAGTGAAAATGATTTAGTTTATTAAACTGTGGTGATGATTTGAACTATTAATCGGTATTAAACACACTGATAAAGATTTTTTTTAAGAGTAATAACAGATTTAGCCAGAATGAAGAGCTTTTTGCTGTTTACATGATAGTTTGTGCTAAAGCATCTTGTAATAAAGCAGAAAAGCTTCTTTTTAGTCAATTTATTTTCCATGCAAGGCTTCAATGATAAAGTCTCACATGATAATAATCTGTATGGATATGTATGTATCTGTTTATGTGGGGTTTCTTTTTAGGTCTGTCATTTACAAAAGGGCTGTGAATTGAATGCGTAGTTGAAGATTAGTCCACTGCTCTGATGGAAAATTAAATCATTTCTTTCTTCTTTCAGATTCAGAGGAGCTTTTTTCTCCTCGTTGGAACCAGCAGACGAACATGTTGGAGTTCAAGAGGACGAGACACTGTTCATGTTTATTAAAGCTGCATTCATTGATTTTTGTGTCCACATGGGGGCAGCAGAACAAGCTGTAAACACAATATCGGACATATTATTACCTTATAAAGAAGTTGATGTTAACTTGTGCTCAAACAGCTGCTTCTTTCCACCTCCAGCAGTCACAGAGCAACATGGTCAACATGTGGAGTGCTGTTTGTGTCACCTGATGTTCCCTCTCTGTTAGCTCTGATTTTGAGGGAAATATCTGGCTCTTTAGCTGCTAAATGCTCCACTATGTTCAGCAGCTGGTCTCTGACTGCGTCTGTCTGCTGTTTGCTGCTTTTTACTGCTTTTATTCTGAAAACACTGAGACTGATCAGACAGGAAATGTGCTGCAAAACCAAAACTAGCAGCTAAAAGAGGCTAAAAAGCTCCGTAGAGCTGCACCTTTCCAGTGGTGGATGTAACTACCGGTAAGTACATGTACTGAAGTACTAGAATAAATTTAAGGTACTTTACTTGAGTCTTTATACTTTCACTGCACTACATCTCAGAGGGAAATATTGTACTTTTTACTGCACTACATTTATCTGACAGCTTTAGTTACTTTACATTTAGATTTTTGCACAAATCCTATGAAGAGTTTATAAAATACGAGTACAGCTGATCAATCAGTCCATTAATCAATCAGCTGATTGACAGAAAATGAATGCTTTCCTTTGAATGATGTTAATAATATTAATGTTGTTAATCATGTTGAGGTTTGGACTGTTGGTTGTGAAGGAGTCACTTTGGGCTCTGGCTCATTGTGATCAATCAATCAATCAATCAATGGATTAATGGAGAAAAGAATCAGCAGATGAATCCAGAATGAAAAGAATCGTTAGTTCAGTCCAATACAAACTATTTGAAAATGAGCTCCACCTCAACCAACTCCAACAGAAAAATCCTGCTTTTACATGAATGATGAGGAGTAATACTTTAAGTACATTCAGGTACAAGACTTTTACTTGTAGTGGAGTATTTTTACAGTGTGGTATTAGTACTTTTACTGCAGTAAAGGATCTGAATACTTCCTCCATCACTCTGCCTTTCACATTGCGTGTATTCATTTGATCCATTCTTAATATAAAAAAGATGATTAGTGCAGTTTGGAGTTTATTATTACCAGTAATCAATACTTTAAATTGTTTTTCATATTATTAAGTATGTATAAGTCACTGTTTGCAGGTTAATCCTGAATGTGCTGTCGATCTAAAACATCTGCTGAGAACTGAGGCCTCACAAACCACATGGCTGTTTTAGTCGTCTTTAACGTTTCTTCCTGTCGTGTTTTATTTCTCTTGTTTTGCAACTTTTAAAAAGTCATTAAATGTGTTCTGCACTGGCGCCGGGTGATGAACACACTGCGATGTCTGTTTCCTGTCTCTCCCACAGTGAGGACTGACAGACTAAAAGTTGTTTAAAACACTGCAGAGTCTCGTCCCTGTCAGAGGAGTCGAGTCTGATTTCTCTCATTATTCCTCCGCCTGTCTGTCTGTCTACAGAGACAGACAGATCACAGACAGACATGTGGAAAGATCCTCTTTCCTGTTCTTCCTCTGCCTCTGTCAGACCCGTACAGGAGAGGAAACCGTCGCCGTCCTCCCTCCCTCTCTGCAGGAAAGTGACAGCCCGTCTAATTGGGATTAATCAACTGGCAGCTCCAGTTGAGTGGCGGCATCGCGATCTGAAGAGAAACGGCATTGACCCAAAGAGAGAGGTGTGTACCGCCCCGGGGCCGGCGCTCGTACCGATTCATCTTCCTCAGCATAACATTATTATTCCCCACTCCACCACAGAAGAAGAAGAAGAAGAAGAAGGAGCCTCTTTAGGATTCCTGGGTCAAGAACAAAAAGCCAGAGAGGGAGAAAAGAAACTGAACTAATCAAAAAAGAAAGAAAAAGAGCAGCACTTGACAGTTTTTTCCACCAAACATGACAAAAAAAAAAAAAGAATGAAAGCTCTTGGAAGAAGAAGCGGTGGCAGCGCTACATTATTCTTTTTTATTCTTTCTCTCGCAGCCATCGCTTTGAATTACAGAGGGAATCTTTTTGCTGAGAGTCGGGCGTTGAAGAGGAAAAAATCAAAAATTCATCTGAGAGACTTTCAGGAGCAAAGAGAGAGAGAGGAGGCGAGGAAGAGGAGGAGGAGGGTTTTGTGCTGGAACCAACATTTGCAGAAAGTTCCAGCTCCTTAAGCAATTATTAGCGGTGATAGTTTGACATGTTCAAGAGTTGTCAACAACTGGCTTTAAACAAAAGTACAAAGCAGAAATAAACACTGCCCGCGGTGGAATTAACTTGAGGGACGTGCAGGGTCGATGAATTAAACATGTGCTGCTTCTTCTTCTGCTGCGTTACAGCCGAGCGCGGCGTTCGTGTTATCAGGAGGCTCACACTGCATCTATATGAAAAGCAGAGGAACACTGTAAAAACCTGATTTAGTCAAATCAGCTGATCCCTGTGTCATCAACTCATTATTAGTTTATATTCAACTTAAAATGACTCGTCGTCTCACTGAAAACTTTTAATCTTGACTGTGTGGATGAAAGCTCACTACGCCACTTCCCCTGATCTCACACCGGACACGAGAAGTCAGCAGCGTAAACGCCACCGAAGCGTCCGTCGTTCAGTCCACGCTGATGTCAGCAGCAGGAGGACAAACTGGCTTCACCTGCCTGAGGAACATCTCACACTTCCTGGACAAGAAAACTGAGGTTCAAAGTTCATTCTCGACAAAACAATCTCACCACAACATCCATTTCATAGCTGCTCTGGAGCTTTCACATGGTCTTCATCAGCAAGTGATCTGCTGTTTCCAAGGTCAACAATGAACTCTGAACCTCAGCTTTTAAACCAACGACGAGAAGTCCTTAAAGTGCTCAGAAAAATGGAGATTTAAACATTTGCAATTCTTGCGGTGAACTGAGCACAAATTATAATTACAATCAGGCTCCATGAGGAACTCCCTCCATGTTTTTATTCACTGTTTCATTGGTTTTATTTTTCTGCAAAAGGACAACACACAAACTAATTCATAATTGGAGGCCTCGATCAGTCGTTACAGATTGAGTTACTAAGTTCACAACATATAAACAGCTGCTGTTTGTGGTGATTACGCTTCACTATGAGTACCAGCGTTAAAACATGCCGTCATAAAGTGACACATCTATCTGATAATGTTACGAGAATGACTGACAGTTCGGTTCTTGGCATGTCTACGGCGAGTTCATTCCTTAACACAAAGTGTGCGTTTAGAAGAGAAGGCTGGCTGGCAGTGGGTGGTGTGGGCTTACCGCCGGTTAGCAACAGCGGCTAGCTCCAACCGAGAGCCCAGACGCCGTCAGCAGACGGTTCTTGGTTGGTCCAAAACAAAACCAAGCTGGAGGTAGCAGGTTTTCTGTTCTCAAGGCCAAAGACAAAAGTTGTTCTGGTGTCTGGTCCTGGACTTTGCTACCCAGAAACCTTGTCACACCTGGGCTACCGGGTTAATTGATGCACATGGGAGAAGTTTGCCTTTAGGAAGTCAGGTGACGTAGTATAAAGAGCGACAAAGTGTAGCGAGGAGGTCGGGGTGGATGAATGGGACCAGACTTTCACCCAGGAGACTGCTGTTCGTGTTAAGTTATTATTTTAACCCAAACCATGATCTTTTCCTAAACCTAACCAAACTGTGATAGTTTCACGTTAACGTTTACCACGTATTCGGAAGGCTTTCTGGCTTTATTGATAAGCCCCGCCCACTACCAGCCAGCCAAAACGAAAGAAGGAACTGCTAATATGACCACTACGGAGCGTACTGCTCAACCTAACATTACTTTAATTAAATGGAAGTGTATTTGGACGGACGAGTGACGGACGCTAGATTATTTCATACTCACTGCCTGGTTAAAATTACAATATTGGAACAGTACGTTGAATGATCAACAGACCAAAATGGACACATCTATTAGGAACCTTGAAGGATGTGTTCACTTTACAAATGTCCCATTCTGCTAACCGTGTCTCTTAGAAACTAGATTTATATGCTACTAACTTGGTTTGGCCATTATGTTAAAATGTTCAGTGGCAACGTTTCTTCCAGGGAAGGTGGTGCTACATCTTTGTACCACACAGAGGTCAGAGGTCAAAGTTCAGGTTAGGGAGAGATGGTGGTTTCAGTTAAATGTTAATAAAGAAAACACATCCTGTTTTTTTAAGTATTTGCGAGCTTTCTGATTTGTGACTTTGTAGTTCATTAACAAGGTTTCCTCGTTCTGTTTATTTAATATCTGGCTGGCATTACGTTCCTCTCTAAATGTATTTGCTGTTGCAAATTATCTGAAATAAATAAATAATAAATGTCATTTCTAGGAGACGTGGTTGAATTCTGCTGTGTTTCATGTTTAAGTCGCATTTCACGCACACGACTCAGAGTGGTGACGAGTCAATGAAGACGCTTCTCATTAGTGCAGCTCCACACGTGATTGGATCATTCGTGTCACGTGTCACTATAAAGCAAATCTGAACCAGTAAATTTGTTGGATTTATTTATATTAATTCAAGAAACATTGAACAAACTGTCCAGTACAGATCAGTTGAACTTATAGAAGTTATCAATGTAAAGGCAGCCTGATGATTTCAAATAGAAATAACTTTGATATTTTTTACAGTGTAATGTGCAGCTGCTTGCATCATTTCCATCGACATGTAATGAAGCGACCCTCGGCTCCCCGGGGGGGTCGTTCGTTCACTCTGTTGTTTCTTTTTTTGTTTCCTATTTTTTATTCTGACTCCATTTACCAAAATGGATTCATCCTCTCGCTCCGCTAATTATCAAAGTGCTTAAGACATAAAAGACTAAAGTTTTATCTCTTTAATCTCTTATTCCCCTGTAGTTCTTAGAAATGAAAACACAGCCTGCTCTTTTATTTCACACATCTACACGGCAGCTAAAAACATCTGCTCGAGCCTTTTTTATTTTTTTATTCTGACTTTTATTTACGTAGAATTGAGAGAAATTGTAATTGTATGAGGTTAATACATTTCTGGATTTAGGAGGGAGGAAGTCTAACGAGGCTGACTGAAACAACATGATGAGCCGTTTGTCTGGATTTTAATTACATGTTGGGTTGAGGCTTCATTGGCAGTGTGTCACACATCTGGCATCCAACCAGGGCTCAAATTATCTTAAGACACTGAGATATTTATCCTGTGAATTTACACGGAGTCACTTCATGCATCTCGGGCGGATCGAATAACTCTCTGATCTCCATATCCACTCACTGTCTGACGTTCTTAACACACCCATGGTCTGTCTCCTCTGTCCTTGTGATAACAGCAAGTAAAGTTATACTAAAATTTCCGATTCCGATTATTAGTTCGTCAGAGATTTATCAGTATTCAGTGTGTTGGCTCTTACAGAAATTTCAGGTTTATTTAGAAACAGCGAGTTTGTTCACCAGACACGCTGACAAGCTTATTTTTACACTGTAAAATGTCCCAAACACCACATATCTTCACTAGTCACTAGTCTTTATTAACAATATTCAAGAATCAAAAATGTTTGTTTGGTGTTTATGTAAGAAAAAAAAGAATATTAGCCGACATGTTATTACGTAGATATTTTAGAAGAAGAACAGCGGGTGATACCTGCAATGTAACCACTTACAGTGACAATACTAACATGCTGATATTTAGCAGGTGTAATGTTCACCATGTTCACCATCTTAGTTTAGCCTGTTAGCATGCTAACATTAGCTAGTTAGCAGTAAACACAGAGTGCAGCTGAGGCTGATGGGAATGTCTTTAGTTCTGCAGGTATTTGGTCATAAACCAAAGTGTTGGACACATTAACATGTTGACCTGATGATGGCGCTAGATGAAGAGTCAGAGGATCACCAAAGTTATTATAGTTCATCCTGAGGGGAACATGAACGATGAAGCACATTTCATGACAATCCATCCAATAGAGTTCTGCAGGAACAAGTCCTAAAACCCTGAAATGAATTAGCATGTTAGCAGTGTTGCCAACTCTCACGCTCCTGGCATGAGACACATGCTTTCACGTTCAGTCTCACGCTCTCACGCTGCCCAAACATTTCTCACGCCAAAACTCTGCGATAGCAACAGAGATGAACAGGCGAGCGTACGTACCGTTGGTTACGTACTGTAACCCCCATTCTATGAGTATAGGCTCTTAAATTACTCTCTGGTCAGCGATATGTGCGTGATGCTTATCGCGTGTTGACAGCTGTTCTGGCAGAAAACCCTGCGCTGGAGCGCAGAAGGCGTTCAAGCTAGTGAGTGAGTGTGTGTTCATGTATTGGCTATGTGTCTGGAGTATGTTAGGTTCTTGTGTTCTTTTGTTTATTTTGGTTTGTTTCTGGTTCTTGCTACTTGTGAACATTCAGTAAAACGGTGTAGTTTTGATAGTGGAAACAACACGTCTTTGACTTTCATTAGTGAATGAACAGTTAGTGTTTGTCTAATATTGTGAAATTGTGAGTATTTCCCAGGGTGGCGTAGTCAGGCTATATCCTTAACTCTTACAATATAAGGTCCCACTCTCGCCACATGTGTAAGGTGCATACTTTTTTAAACCCTGATGATGAATTGAGTTCATATGTGCACGTGATAAAGTGCGCATGCTTGTATGCATGATTAAGCCCATGGGCAATGGCATCAAAATCTCACTCCAGCCGGGTACCCAAAGTTGGCAACCCTGATGTTAGCTCTTCCTGTTCCCTCGTCTCGAAGTCAGTGGGTTTCTGAATGGGTTTTTGGTTTGATGCCTGAAATAAGGTCTGTGGTTAA
Organism: Macquaria ambigua; assembly: GCA_008360985.2. Lineage (NCBI taxonomy): Eukaryota > Metazoa > Chordata > Actinopteri > Centrarchiformes > Percichthyidae > Macquaria > Macquaria ambigua. The sequence goes on along the minus strand of VMKM01002187.1, from coordinate 23,318 downwards.
CACAAGCGTTTTGTTCTACGACATAAAATCCGTCAGTAAATACTCCACTGGTGAGTTTTGAAGCTTTTCTGTGTCTTAAAAAAGGCGGTTGCTAACAAGTGTCTAAATGAGACTACAGAGGTTGTCGGGGACATTAAACGTCATCAATGTAACACAGAAACTCATCTACTCACCATTTTTGGTAGCCTCGGCGGTTTATACTGCAAACTGTTCAACTCCAAACTTTCCAGTTTTGTAGAAGAGGTCAGCGCTGGAAGCTCAGTGGTGGAGACGCTGAAGTCATGTGACCGTGGTGTAGCTGGTTTATAGCCTAACGTTAGCTTTTTACTTCTGGAGATTGACTTTACACTTCAAACATCATAAAAGTGGAGTTCATGTGTGAAGATTATCTTGCTGAACTTTTGTTTTCTGCAATAATCCAAAAAACCAATAGGATTTTTCCATTGGTTATTTGTCGAGGGAACCAGGCTGATGCTAACTTCCAGGTTGGGCTACAAAAATACCTCATCCCTCCAGAACTCTAGCTAAAAACTGTGGATACACCCACCTAATAATACTAACATCTACCCGACTGCCTTACTAACCATAGTAATAACCAAATGTAGTCTTTTCTAGTTTCATAAGTGTGTCTGGTAACCTGGTTTGTCTCCGTTTACAATCAGAAAAATCTCCATAAAGTCGTCTGTTAAGTCAGATGTTAAATATCTGTTAATAACGTTTGATGAGCATCTTGTCTTGGAGCTCTCACAGTCTGCAGCGCTCACACGCACTTTACATCTCTGTCGTCTCAAACATGGCAGCCGTTTCTACATGAAGTGAGACTGAACACAGGAGACATGTTCACACACACACACACACACTCTGAGGTGGAGTGTGTGTTTCATGTGATGAGCGTTGCTTTAATCCTGTCAGGTCGTCTCTAACAGCGCTCAGAAGAGGGAGGGGTTAATTCAGGCGATGCTGACGCTGAGCGGAACAATTCAAGATCGCTGCCTCCACAGCGTACAGGAATACTATTAACAAGAAGTCATCGACCAGGCGCCGTCTTCTTCTTCTTCTCACCGCCGCTGAGGTCTGGATTAATCCCACAGAGGAGTTATTATCTCACCACAGACTGTCGCTCTGGACGTAACTGTGCTCTGCTGGCTGTATCTCAGTTTCTGCCTCTCTGCACGTCAACCTTCGCTCCTCATAATCCATTACGCTGTGATCAGAATGCACACTGTTGATTGATTCAAATGTGTATTAGATCAGGGAAGCAGGAGGTAGATTTAGAGTAATGGAGTCTCAGACCTTGTTCACTCAGCAGATGGATGATGGGAGCGTCAGCAGGCCGTACATCGCGGCCCGGCGCTCCATCAGTCCTGACGCCGTGAGATAATATTTGAAGTGCGATGGATGTTCACGTCCCCTCTCTGTGTTTCCTTTTTTTTTTTTTACCCAGAGTGCCTCTTTGTGCCAATCACCTGCCTGTTTTTTTTTCTTCTTCAGGTGAAGTCAGCAGGTCGTGTTGTCGTTGGCGGTGAAACGCTGCAGGATGTGACATTAATGAGGTTCCTCTCGCTGGTTTTATACGCTCGGTGGTTCTCATATCAACACACACTCAAACACACCTCATTTTGCCTCAAAGTGCACAAAGAGTTTCAGGATGACATGTACACCTTCAAAATAAAGGCGACGCGTTTCTGTGCACGAGTTGAGGATGACGTTTCTTCAACTTTTAAATCAGACAAATACAGCACGAAGAAGGCATCTTAAAATTAACTCATTTTTATTTTATTTTGCTAAAATAATAACTGAACTTATTTACTCACCTTAAGAAACAGACACCAGGCGTGACTTTCTCTTGCGGCCTCTGGTTTTTCATTTTCTTTCTGTGCACAGTTGGAAAATCTGTCCGACAGTTTCTGCAGATACCAAAGATTTATTCACTCAGTGAAACATGATACACAATAATCAGGATTGGTTGATAAAATCCTCCATCACAGTGTTTATCATTTTATTTCACAATATGTTGTGATATATTGAAGTTTTTGAAAAATCAACTGAGACACTGCTATTGGATAAAATAACCAGACAGGAATTTCTGTGTTTTGTTGATCCAGCAAATTCAAAAATCCTTCAAATATCCAAAGTTAATATAAATCAGTTCTGCTCAGTCATTTCCCACAGTGGTCAGATATTATATTATAACAAATTAATATTGTCTCAGTGTTTACAGAACGTTGTGATGGCGCCCGATTTATATGTGATACTGTGAGACTGAGTGAAGATGATGTTCCTTCTTTTAATTCAAGAGCTTAAACATAAAATCACTGATATATTAAGACCTAAACATATCCCTCTCTCCCCTCATTTCCTGTCTGTATCCACACTGTGAGTGCACTAAAATACACAAAAACTACTTAAAGGAGTCGACTGTAAAATGCAAAGTTTGACATGACCTCAAACGACCCCCTTACTTTTTCATTTAATTAAAATTTCAGCGAGACAGAAACTCGCCATCAAAAATAAACCACATTCCTCAGTTTAAGGGTTTTATTAATAAGAGTATCATGGTGTTTTTAATTTAATTAATTACATTTATTTACAAAAACAATTCGAGTACCTTCAATTGTCAAATTGAGTATAATTGAAAGTAAGTAAGTAATCAGTAAGTGGCCATTTAATCAGGTTTGGATCAATTTAACCTGCACAAAGCTCACAGGAGCTGTTAACATCATCAAATGGCTGAGATTCGTTTTGGCTAATTTCTGCACAAGAGCAACACAGGAAATGTAGATTAATAAATAGATGACAAATATTGATTTAATCATTTTTGTGACAAACAAAATCACATTTTAAACAGTTAGCAGGCATCTGTTTCTTGTAATACTGAAAAAACACAAACATACTAACAGTCCCTGGATATTAAGACTGTACATTTAGAGTATCTTCAGCTAATTAAACCTTTCTGAGATGCTGTGTGAGAATAAAAAATTAGTCACTGTTTATTTTCTGGTGCTGCAATTTCCTGATAATTTCCTGAAAATGACAAATAATATTCTCCTCGGGAGGAAAACAATTAAAACTGTTGAGGACGTTTAGACCAAAACAACATCTTCATTCCTGTCAGGAAGTAAATTAATATTTGTGGACCCAGAAAATCAACGATAGAGAGTCCCAGTAAAGTGTGAGCAGGCAGGCACCGTCTCTGCCTCTCGGACTTGGTTCTCCCATCTATCAGCAGAGCTAATTCACACCCAGTAAAACCAGTACCGCCTGAAAAGAAGCCGTAATTTTGTCCGTCCTTATGTATTTATCAAGATGAATAATCAAGATGAAAAAGCCCCCCCGCCCGGGAGCTGAGAGCGGAGGATCCTTCACCGCCGATCGCTCCGCCACATCAATATTCAGACGATCAGCGGCCCATGAGTAAACAGAAAGAAGCGCTGGCCTCGGCATATTTAAAACGAAGCCATTTTAGCGCTATTAACTGATCTCCCTGTTATTTATTTCCTCTCCTTGTTATTAACGCCGGACGTGATATTATTCTAATTATATCAGGCCCAATCAGCAGTATTGCCTGTCTCTGGCTCATTTCCATTAGCTTTGTCTTTCACACTGCGATACTAATTCAATGAGACATCAAACATTTAAATGGAGCTGAGATGCAGAGGTCAGGAGTTTTTTTTCCCTTCCTGCCTCTGCACTCAGTTATTGCTTCGCTGTAATTGTGTTTGTCCCCCCGCCGGATGACTAATTGTGCCGAGCTGCCCGTCCCATCAGATGAACTGCACACTAATATGTTAGTTTGCTCTCTAATGCTAATATGTGTTTTGTTGTGGACGAGGCTCCGCCGGACTCAGATCACAGTCCAGGTTTCTGTCACACACACAGATTTACACAACATGAGGACAGAAAGACAGGTGGGAAAGAAAAGTGTGCAGGTAGATAGCAGGTAGTGCTGAGGCCGGGAACTGCAGACCAGCTGTTAACTGGTAACAGACAATGGGACAACAGTGAGGACGAGACAAAGTAGAAAACAGGAGGGAAGACACAAGATGACATGGAGGACAACATGAGATGACAGTGAGACCTCAGGACAGGGACAACGACAGAGGTGATGGGTAGGACGACATGAGAGGACAATGAAACAAGAGGACAAGGAGGACGACACAAGATGACATGGAAGTTGACATGATGAGACAATGATGGCGACGAGACAACAGAGGAAAGGGAAGGCAACACGAGAACACATGAAACCACAGGGAGGACGACATGAGATGATAGCGAGGTCAACAAAACAAGAGAACAGGGAGGACAATATTTACACCATAACAAGGCAAGAGGGGAAACAAGAGACAACTAGGAGGACAACGAAAGGGCACAGAGATGCCAGGGAAGACAACCAAAGGTGACAGAACGACATGAGACGGTAGGAAGGACAACATAACAAGAGAACACGGCACTGAGGACAAGATAACGAGACAACAGGGACAACAAGCCAAGACGACCGGGGGGAACGACACGAGATGTAAAAGAGGACAACAGGAAATGATGAGATAAGACGACAGGAAGGACAACAAAATGAATCGATGGTAGAACGACACGATAAGACGACAGGGACGACGACATAAGAGAACAGGGAGGACGACATGAGACGACAGAACAATATGACACGGAAGATGGCATGAGATGACACAGATGAATGAAATTAGAGGGCAGGAAGGAAACGACGAGCTAACAGAGGACGGGCATAAGACGACAAACAGGACTACAGGGACACTAACACAAGCTGACAGGGAGAATGATGCAAGACAAACAGGTAAGATGACAACAAGGACGACACAGATGAGACAACATGGAGGAAGACATTATAAGACATATGACACGGAGGATGTAACAAGCTGTGATGTTGTCCTCTGTTTCATCTCGACAAGTTGCCTGGATACCAAAGAGCTAACTGCTCGTTAGCGACACAGAGCTGTTTTTTTTGTTTTATCTGTCTGACTTTTCATGCAGCCATCTTGACCAGATCTCCCCTGCAAAAGAGGTTTTTGACCTCAGTGGGAGTTTCCTTGTCAAAGAAAGGTTAAATTAAACATTAAATCATTAGCATTTGGAGATGTTGTCTGACAGCATGGATCAAAAATGTTTGTTGCTACAGGGTCAACGAAGATACAGAGAAAAATATAGTTGTTTTGGTATCAGAACCGAACCTCAGGAATCATATTGTTTATGATATTTCAAATGCTGAGCTCTAGTTGTCTTAAGTGCTGGTGTAGCTGGTTCTTCATGTGTTTCGGCTACAGTGATGGGACAGAGAGCTGAAGTGTGTGTGTGTGTGTGTGTGTGTGTGTGTGTGTGTGTGTGTGTGTGTGTGTGTGGAGGAGGTGGGGGGAGGAGTCTTGATAATAGTATTTAATTTATCATTTAAAGTGGTGGGCGACCTCTGGGCGTCCCGGTCCCTCCATCACCTTCTCAGCTGCTCCCTTTAATTGTTGGAGCTGAGCGAGTAAATGAAAATCAACTGGCCTCATAATGAATGGAGGCCATTACTCTGTTTAAACCACACACACACACACACACACACAGCAGCACAAAGGCTGACTGAAGGTCCAAGAAAACATCGAACCGTTACTTAAAGCAGAAACCAGGTAGGAGAAGTAATGTTCCTGTAATGTTCCCTCAGTCACACCAGAAAGTGGAAGAGCGAGACGTGATCATAGATCTTGATCTCATTGAGACTTCCTGACTTAATAAAGGTTATATGAAGGCATCACAGGTCTTCACGGGTCCATTCGGTTCAGAGTCTGAGACCTGACCTGAGTCAGGCTGGGGGGAAGAGATATTCTGATTAAATGCTTCAGGCCTGTAAACGCACATCTTATCGGATCACTTTATTCAGCCTCCATGTAAACAGTTAAGCTGGAATCTCTAATCAGAATGATTTCAGACGGGTTGAAGAAAAATTCCATGTAACCGCAGCTAGTTTGTAGGATTTGGTGGCATCGAGCGGTGAGGTTGCAGATTGCAACCAACTGAATACCTTTCCCTTCACCCCTCCCTTTCCAAGCGTGTAGGAGAACATACGGTGGCCTTCAGGTGTGCCACTCGCCATTCACGCCACCAAATTCAAGCTGCCAACGTAAAGACGTGAAAGACCCTCTCTGTGTTTGGTTTGTCCGTTCTGGGCTACTGTAGTTACATGGTGGTGCAACATGGCGGGCTGCGTGAAGAGGACCAGTTCCCTCTGTAGATATAAAGGGCTCATTCTAAGCAAACAACAACACGATTCTTTGTTTCAGGTGATTATACGCTTATAAAAACATACTTATGAATATTATATTCCATTTCTGCCACTAGATCCCCCTGAACCCTACACACTGCTCCTGTAAGTAAAAGATCTGAATACTTCTTCCACCACTGATCAGATGACTTAAGCCCATGTAAACACAGTCATTGTGGACTCTGACAGTGAGTTAGCCAGCGGCCTGGACCGGTGCTGTACTGCTCTGCACTGAGGATCAGCGATGAGCTGGCCGGGACAGATTTGTGGATGAGCGTCTTCACACAGGACAGTGTAATGAAAAACCTCCAAGTCTCTCTGTGCTAAAGAGTTCATTACGCCCCGTCATCAATCCTTCCTCTTTCTGAAGCATTACATTCATCAGGAAAATTAAAAAAGTGTCATGTCTGCAGTGATTTGTATTCTTCCATCAAAAACACACACCGTCGAGCTGCTTCAATTTGCATATTCTCAGGATGTAATAATAACTCATTGGGGCCTGGCTCAGCCTGTACAGAGCCGGGATGAGATGGAGTCTCTCAGCAGGACCGGCTGGAAGAGATGAGGAGACAGACCAGGGAAGATTGATAAAACCATCCAGACTGGAGTCTAAGAGGAAAAAATTCCCCACAAACTACATTAACACTGGTAAAAACTGTGACCAGTCGTGTTTTTACATTCCTGTCTCCTTTTGTTAATTGTGTTCTTTGATTTCTGTGGATAACTGGTCAAAATGATGGAGCTTTCACTCCTAACCTGTTTGTTTTGGTTCAAACAAAAGGAGGATCTCAGTATGGTGCCAAGTGAACTCTGGTGCTTTTCTTCTGTGATCAAAATCAGGACTGTGTGATAGTAGACATGTGATTTTAGCAGGAAACCAAAAAGCTGAAATACTATTAAAGCCATCTGCTATTAATGGGACTGACAGTTCCCATTAATCATTTCATCATGAACTTACTTTTAAAATATATCCTTAAAATTCCTCAGCATGTCACACAGATGTCTCCTGGATAGTAAAGCCTTACTGTGGGGGGACAGAGTTAAGTTGGACATCAAACATTAACAACAATGTTAAATTTCACTTATTTTTGCTGATTAGACTTCAGGACTGTGTGGGCATGTACAGGCTGTTTATTTGACATCTCCATGACTCTCCTGTTAGCTTAGTTTCACCTGTTAGGGCGGGACAAATAACACCTGTATCACTAGAACATGGAGCTCTGTGACACCTGAGGGGCGTGCACAGCCTTTAAACACCATTTTAATTTGTCCAATACTTTGGTTTATGACCAAATACCTGCAAAACTAAATGCATTCATAGCTAATGTTAGCATGCTAACATGCTAAACTAAGATGGTGAACAGGGTAAACATTATACTTGCTAAACATCAGCATGTTAGCATTGTCACTGTGAGCATCTTTGCATAGTCACGTTAGCATTTAGCTCGGTGCTAGATGTTAGTCAGAGATGTTAGCATGACTAAATACTTCTAAGTTTGGCATGTAGAATGACTCCAAATACTACAGTACCCATGAGCCTCAGTAGCTGCTTTTCACCTGAGGTCTCCAGCTAGCTAGAACTACAATTAAGAAAAGAAGTAGCATCTGAAACTCTCATATTGGATGTTTTTACAGCAATGTTCTCTAGGTCAATCACAGTGTTGAAATTCAGTCAGGAACCCTGGACCGTATGTTGAACCCCGCCCACTAGGATGTATGGCTTTGATAATAAATCCCACTGAAGGTGGGTGGGTGGGGTCTTGTGGTCACCCCGGGGGCTGGGTGGGGTAGATGAGGGTTATTATGTGGATGATATATGTATTGGAGAGGAGGATCAGAGATGGAGGACACAGCTGACTGAGTCCATTTACATGACAGCTTTGTTAGGAAGTTCAGTGACGAATGATGCGGTTTGTTCTGCCCGACAACAGACGACACTTCACTGAGATTCACATACAAATTTAGAGGAAATGAGGAGAGGAAATAAGATGTTTGAGAGAGAATCAACATCCTCTTTGGTGAAGCGTTGGACATACAGAATACAGAAATGTGTACAGTGTGGAAGACGTTAACACAGATGTTTTTCTTTTGAAGACAATGAGGTGAAAAATGCTAACAGAGCAGCCGGCTGTGAAAGGTGTGCAGATGAGAGGGTTGGATCAAAGCTTAGCCTTGTTTTAGATGCAAGTGAATCACAGTATAATTTGGTTTTTCAAGTGGCAGCACAGTGACACCCTTTGTTTAACTTCTGCATATTTTTCTTCCTCTCTGAGTGAAGACAAGAGAGGCTGGAGTCACAGCGTGCCACTAATGGGAGCGCCTTGTTCCATAATCCATGAAGAAGGCCGGTGGGAAGACAAGATGGCCGCTGTAATGGTGTAAGGCCTTCAGACAGAAGCAGGCAGGGCAGTCTGTTACCACCGCTTCTGTTTTTATAACTGCTCATTGTCGATGAGGATTTATACTAAAAGAAAAGAAAATAATACTTGGAAAAGCCAAAGAATCATCAGGTAAAATTCTGTCGAAGTAATCAAATAGTGCAGGAGATCCTTTGGTTTCTTCACAGTCAGGTTTTTGGTCCTACATACGTGTCAGTAAGACTTCATGGTGTGCAAGAACTTTGTCGTAATTGTTGTTGGAAGGCGCTTGTTTCCTCCATTCAAACCACCTACATACACCATAGCAACCACCTAGAACCATCTATCTAAACCATAGCACCCAATCAGCAACACAGTAGCAAAACTCCTTTTGTTGAGACAGTGATGGACAATAACTTCATCCCTAGCCTTTTGTTTCATTTCTGTATGCTAGTAAATGTCAGTAACATTTAGTGCCGACCGGTGAGCAGTCAGTGCGAGGTCGGCGCCCTGCTCCCACCACTCTTCTGACTCCAGCAATCACCAGTTCTTCTTCACCAGTCTCATAAGGACAGCATTTACTAATCTATATTAAATAGTTTTAGTTCTATTTGTTGGGGCCTCTTTTCAGCGGGTTTATCCTGAGGGGAAATAGATCAAAAAGAATTTAATTGGAGGACTACCGTTGGTAACATGGAGTAGAGATGTTTGGGGTCAGGGCCGAGTGTTGGTTAAGTGAACCAGATGGTTAGGGTTAGGCTGAACTGTGAAAAATGACCACGAAACTGTAGTTTCACTCACCTCTCCTGGTTCAGGTCTAAAGACAGATCCAGCATCACAGTTAGCTGTGATCAGTGGACCAGATTGTATAATTAGTGCCAATGTCTCTCTACATATCTGAGGATCAGTGACCTCATTAGTTTCCAGCCTACATGTTGATAGTTGAATCTTTGCAGACGTGCGTGCCCCACTGTGTACTTTGTGAGCTTTTTCTTATATGTGTTTGGTTCATTTTCTCTCCGTGTAATCTGAATCTTTCATTGGGGGAGCTAATCAACTCAGCGCCTACAAACAGCATCAAATAGTGAAAGACAAGCGTTTGACTGGTTCCAGTCTGCCCCTGCAGTTTGTTTTGAAGTGCTGAACAGTAGCCAACGGCAGGAGTGGTGAAATCTTTCGCTTCCCTTCGTTCACTTTAATTTTAATGATGCTCTTCCTCAAGCTTAAGTAAAGTCTTCCACAGTGGGCGCTGGAGCCAGAGAGGGTTTACAACTCCTTTGAAATCAGATGTAAGTATATATTTAATTTTGCTGCTGGATGGCTGCAGGCACACGCAGACACTGAGATTAATTGGCACAGCATTATGTGCCCTTATAATGTTACTGCACCTTCATTATCTGCAGAGTGAAAGATTTGACTGAAATAAAACTTTGTTTAAAAGACAGAGGTCCTCCGTGAGTTTTCTGCACTACTTACCTGAAAGTTTCTTGACTTTCTCCCCACAGAACTCAGAGTGTCAGCAGCGGTGCACACTGCGCGGTGGGGAGCGATGATTCCCTCGGTAAACTTCCAGCGGATGGCTTTCCATCTAGAATGTAAATAAGTTGGTGTGAAATAAATAATGTGTACAAGTTTATCTCATAAATGCAGCAGGGAGATTTGCATACTCGCAGGCCGCAATGCACTGAGGCTTTTCACCTCGTAATCAAACTCTTCTCTCTTTGCTCCCAAATATGTTCAATAAAAGATTCCACAAAGGGTACATGTGTTTGGTTGTTTGCCTCTCTTGCTTCATCCTTGTATGTTAATGGGAGAAAAGTACACTTTACAAAGGTTTGTCGTTTTCCGGCAGCGCTCGGTGACATCTCTGGGACGCATCAGCCTTTCAGCCAGATCCTGTTTCAGCAGCAGCAGCAGCGACGACGCAGGGCAGAAAGAGATTAAATATTTATGCTAATTGTTGCAAAACTTCTCACAAAAGACGACAACAAGCATGTGATGAGGAGCTGTCAAGCAGCGCTGTCATAATGACGAGCCTGAAACCCACGGAGGAGCAGAAATCAAAGGCTCGTGCACACAGCGCTCGGGTCCCGGACGGGGCGCGCAGAAGGTCGGAGCCCCTTTAAAAATATTTATAATGAAGGGCTGGCATCAGGAGCACGTCAGGGCGAATTAGCAGACACGGGCGTCACCGCGCTGATTCAACCCTGCAGGCTAACTCTGCTTCTACCTGACTCTTCAGTCTCTCTCAGCGTCTGTCGCGTCTCAGTCAAGAAGCCAAGGCCTGACATGAAAGTCAGGATGCAGGCCTGATAAACTTTGCATATTCCCCAAGAACAAGAGCCGAAGAAAAAGAAATGGCAAGATTAAACATGTGCAACTCAGTAGGCGGGCATAAATAAAAATTTTAAAGTTCCAGCGCCTGGCTTCATTTGCATTTGGCTTTGGAGAGCAGAATGAAAGGCAGAGTCGCAGAGAACAAGCGCCCTGTGTGAAATCTTTGTCTTTGTTTTGACTCACAAACAAGTGTTTTTGGTCGCCGCTTCTTCTTCATGTGTGTAATGATGATTCAACAAGCTGCGACTTTCATGGATCCTGTTCAGCAGGAAATATTTGTTGTGTTATCTGCCAGTGTCAGTTTTTAGTTTGCTGCTAAACACAGCTTTCTCTTTTGTGACGGGGGATCCTGCGAGCGGAGCATTAATCTGCGTTTAGCCAGAGGAAATGTGCCGTCGCCGGGCTCGATCCTCGGGCGTCGCTTTGATCAAAGGCCCGGTGGAAAAACCTCCTTAAGGGCGAAGAGACAAAGGCGCTTGATCTCTGCGCTTAATTAGCGGCCTGCTTCTTAATTGTTCATTTTACAGAACGGGGGAGTGTGCATGTGGCAGCCGGGTGTGCTCATCTTAATTCATGACTTGAAGCCTTGATTTGAGCTGAAAAGCCACTAAATGGTTTTACTGAGAGCTTCTGTTGGTTTGCATTATGCATGAATGATTTGTTGTAGTCTTTTTATCTTTCGAGTTTTCAAAGTAATTGCTACTTCATGGAAAATCTTTGGTGTTCACAGCTGTAAGAACAACTGTGTCAGGTGATATACGTTGAGTTTTTTTATCTGATGTCTAAACCAAAAGTCCATTTGTTTGCTGCTGAGGAAGTCGTGTCTCGATCAGTAAGCAGTGAACTGGTTAACAAAATAATAATTGCTCTGTAGCTCTGCCGATTGGTCGCAGGTGTCGTCCAAATGAGTTGAAAGAGAGAAGAGTGTTTCTCTGTCGGCTTGAGAGAGAAACAAGGCGAGACCTTTCGCTCTGCTCCTGTCCTGATCTGCTGTTTCTGCTCATCACCATTAAAACAAAACCTGAGGCGGGACGGAGCGGGTGGGGGTGGGGTAACCACCATCCCCTCCAGTGATTCTCCAGAGGGGGCGGCCAGATAAGGTTCTGGGGTTACAAGATGAGTTATGATGATTTATTATAGAACAACAAAGAATATTCTTACTGTTTTTTCACACATCACTTGTTTTTAAAGGATAACGCAAATTATATTTATATTTTAGTTACTAAATCTCATGTTTAGACTCAAAACCATCACAGTGTCTCTAAACACCGTCTGACTTCCTGTCTGTGGCTCTCAGCTTGAAGCCCATTGGTTCCCATAGTTTTTATCAAACAAACAGGAGGAAATAGTGCATTTGTTGGGGACTATTTTCAGTGGCGGATGAATCCACACTTGGTGCTCTAGTGTGTGTGGGACTGAGTCCAAATAAACCAAATCAGAATCAAAAAATCGGTTTAATGCTAAGTTTTCACATACAAGAAATTTGCTTTGGTGTTTTATGGTCAAAATAAACAAAGTAAGACAAAAGAAAAAAAAACTTTTGCAACATCCAAGAATCATAAATATAGAAGTTTACAATAAATAATGTGTAAAATATATCTGTTTAAATAAAAAACCACCATATTTCTTTAACCTTAACCGAGTGCTTTTAGCTAAAAACAATGCTGTATTATAAATTGTTTTGTTTGGCTTAAATATTGTGTAGGTGTCATCTGTGAACACTGAATGAATATCCAATGAAATAACCAACTGAACAACATTCATTTTTTGAATATGAACATTGTGTCTGATAAATTCTGCCTCACTCTCTTTAAAAATGTCTCGTCTCGTCTCGTCTCGTCGAGGTTAATTAACCAGCGGCAGGATCACAGAACAGCAAAAACCTCCAGAGGTGAAATCATCTGTCGTCACTTTTTTTAAAGAAATATTTTTGAAATGTCCCCGTGACTTTTGGACTTCAGAAACACTTGAGATTTTAAGGTGGATTAATCTTAAACTCAGATCTCTCTGTTGTTGTAGAACAGATCCTCCACTCCTCGCTTCACCTTCAGAGTCCTTCACATGTTGTTTTTTTGCCGTCGCAGCGCCGGCGGTCAGAGGAGGAAGATGGCGGCTGACGAGTGCCGATCGGCAAACGAGCGGCGGCTGTAATTATCTTGTCCATCTGCGGCTCCACGAGGAAGGAGAGGCTGACATTTGGTTCATGTTGGAGTGGCTGTCGTGGTGATTTCTGCTTCACCGTCTGAAGGTCCGGGGAGTGTGAGAGAGAGAGGGGGATGATGGGATTGAAAAGGAAGGCCGATGATGGGATTATGGGAGCGTGACAATTGAGGATTAGCTCTGCTTTAAACAAATAACACTCGTGCAGGTCAGCAGATCAACACTCAGTGTGGAGAGCTGACAGAAGAGCTGCTGCAGACTTCATTAAGACATCAATCGATCTGTCTATTTATCTATCTATTTCTAAAAAACAAAAACTTGACAGTGAATTGACATAGTAGCAAACAAAAGTAACGGTCTCTAAAGTCTTTTATAGAAATCTTTATAGAATTTGCTTTAAAACATTATTATCCCCTTTACAAACTACATAAAAAGATGAATGGGGACAGTTTGTAGAGATCGCCTCCTTGCTGATGTTCTTGTAGTTTCCTGCAGCTGCCACTAGATGTTACTAAAGAGACACATTTGTCTCTGAGGGCGCTGCAGCGTCCTTGCCTCCAGGTGGCCGAGGTTAGCTCTGTGTAAGGTTTTTTCAGGCGCGCTGCAAGTCGCTCAGAGTCAGGGGTGCTGAGAGAAAGTCAGTCTACATAATGACGTTACACTAAATGCTGCGTGACATTCGTGGTTTTTGTATTCATTAAAATGTCCAGGATCCAGTTTGTCATAGCAGCCACAGCAGCTAACAGAAGCCTGAAGATTCAGTCTGTATGAATCCTGTCGGCTGAAGTTTCAGCAGCTGTCAACATGTCCAGCCTTTAGTTCCTGCTCACTGTGTTTTAAAGAACAGAGACAGAGTGAGACATCCTCGTCAAGTCAAGTCAAATCGTCTTCAAAGCTTCTTCGCTGTCGATCTGTTTCTGACGTAAAGCTTCATTTCTGACTGCTCAACAAGCCGCTGTGTGAGTCTTTGTTACTGTGAACTGAGGCAGAGAGACAGCTGATCTGTCTGTCTGTCTGTCTGTCTGTCTAACAGGAGACGATATAAAAAGGGTTCAGTACCAAAATCACAACATGATCACATACCTGCAGCTGGCAGTGAAGTCTGTGTGAAGAGTTTGATCAGAAGGACAGAATCATTCATTTCTCCTTCACTAAAAACAGTCCATCTGTCCTGCACAGCACTTTGGTCCAGAGTGACACATCTTAACATTACCGATCCCATTCCTGCTCCCCAGAGGATGAACTCTAGTTCTACTTTTTTACCTCCATACATGAGCTGCAACTACCTGTTGTTTTACTACCAATTAATGTACCAATTACTCTTGATTTAAATATATAGTAAGTTAGGGAAAAATAGGGGAAAATACCCATCATAATGAAGCTGACGTATTCAGATTCTGTGTTTTATCCGAACATCAGACCAACAACCAAAGATATTCCGTTTTCTATCATAAATGACAAAGAAATCAATAAATCGTCACATTTGAGAAGCTGGAACCAGAGAAGGTTTTACAGTTTTGTTTGAAAAATGACTGAAGCGATTAATCAATAATCAAAATAGCTGCAGTAGCAGCTGTGCTCCATATAAACATACTAAATAGGCCACATAGCAGTTTATGAATGACATGTAATCACACAGAGAGAGAGAACAGGTCCTCATAATGCTGACTGTCCTCCTGACGTCTTCACTGTGCAGCCGAACCTCCTCACAGAGCCGCTCGTCGCTACAGGCTGCAGACAGACAGACAGACAGACAGACGGGTGGACGGTTAGCCTCCAGTGGCGCTCTCCGGAGGCTGAGCAGACAGACTCCAACACTGAGTGTGGACGAAGAAACTGTCCTGTCAGCTGCAGGTTCTGGTCCTTCAGGTCAGATTCAGTCAAAGACCAGGTCCACCCAAACCCGGCTGAATCTGAAAATGACGTTTTAGGTATGAAAGCGACGTGCGTCCATTTTAAATGATTGATCACAGATGGACAGGAAGGAAACATCTGAGAATATCTTCATCTTAAAATGTTGTTTTTTTTAAACAGAGTTTGGTTCATGTTGTTTCCACCTGTATGATCTGCTGTCAGCAGCTGATTGGTCAGTTGTCAGGACCACCGTCCTCCCAACTGTTTAACAAATCACCATGTGGTTCACTAGTGCCGTCCCAGCATGCTTTGCACCTTCAGTGGAGGAGAGAGAGAGAAATACTGCAGCGTCTCTCCTCTTTATGATCTTCAGATTAATCTGTCCACTCGTAAATCTCACTCGCTTTCACAAAAGAGTCTTTTCTCTCTTTGTGCCGTATTTAATCTTTTATTGGTGATAAACATAAAAGCTGCACAATAGGCTAATGTTCTCCTTTAATATTATTACTAAATGATAATAAATTTGAAGAGGGTGTTATGCTCAGAGGGAATAAAGGATTGTGTTAGTTACAGCTGATGTGTGTTTAGTGGCCTCACACAGACTCTGGATCTGTCAAACACAAACTTCACTAATCAATAAACCAATCACAGCCACAGATGTGGCAGCAGAATCAATGAAAAGCTGCTTCTTTTTTTTCTGCGGCAGAAATGCAAATTAGCGGCTGTTGCTGGAGGTAAGATTAGCATATTTAATTAAAAAATTAGCAGCAAACAAACAATACAAAACATACGAACGATTAAAGGAAAAACAACCTGGAGGAGCAGCAGAGGAATCTTTTCATCTGACTTCAAACATGAATTAATGTGAGATTACACAAACACAAACACACATCACAAATATGTGCCTATATGAATCTACTGGGGAGTAATTAATAACCAATATTTTCACATCAAATACTGACTTTGATCCAACAAACACTGGTCCATCCTCAGGAGAAAACTGCAGCTCAGTAGAACCAAACTTCATTATGAAAGTGGGATTTTTTTATTTCATCATTGCTCTTTTAGTTTTTTAACTTGTAGAACAGAATTTATCACCTGCTGACAAAAACCATCATGACGTTAATTCATGTTTTATTGTCATAAATTTATCGAAAAACGTATTTGTCCAACAATAAAATTGTTACTGAACCTTTACACACGTTTCCTTTACGTCTTATTGTTCTCAGTGAAAGAGTTCGCTGCTGCCATTCTCCTTAGTTTGATTCCCCTCCAAGGCAAAGGTTACAAACGCATCTGATCGCCTGACTGCTCGCCGGACTGACGGACAAAACTACAAAATAAAAACAAACCTGTATTAAACCAGAATGATAAGAGACAGAGTGAGACATCCTCACTCAGTGAGACATTACTCTGATAAAAGTTTATGAAGCTTGACAGGTTTTACCCAGAAAAAGCTCAAAATGTGATGCAGACTTTAAAACAGTCACTGGGAGAGGAAGATGTGTTGACCTTCCTCATCCAGTATGTTTTGAGCGCTGAAGGTCTGATTATTACTGGTTTTTATTTTTGGTCACTTAGTTTTCCACAAGTTGTTGATTCAGTCAGCAGTGTTTGTGTGTTTACTGAAGGCCGAGCAGAGCTGTGGACCGAACTCCCCGAAAGACTTGACCTCGAGTCTCGACTTTAGTAAAAACAAGTTCTTGATTACTTTCTTTATTCTTGATTTTTTACTCTGTAAGTGTGGATTTATCATGTGATGTAATTCGGCTTTAAACTCAAGAGATGACATCACCTTGGTGATCTTTAAAGGCTTTTTATAACGAACGCTCTGAACCTGAGTGAACCCGTCAGGTGTTATTTCACGTTGACTTGAGTCTGTGCACCAGCGTCCTGCAGACGTCCTGCTCGTTATGTATCATGATGGTAAAAATTGTGTAAGAACTGTCTGTTCCTGTGGGAAACACTCACACAGGGACCTGGTGTGTCTCTGCTGCCTTCTGGTGGTCGTTTCATCAAACTGCAAACAAACACACACACAGGTGAAAAGTTCAATCACAAGCGAAAGAAATTTACTTGACCTATTTTTACTTTACTATTCAATATATTAAATGCAAATAAATCAATTATTACTTTAATTTTAATTATAGTCAGTCTCGGTTAAACTGCCTGATTAAATAAGTGAAATATTCATTAATTTTATTTTTTTATGAATTGTATTTCTTAGGTCGGACTCACTGAAACAGCTGATTATAAATAATATGAGATTTTATTTTTTTTATTATTTAGTTATTGATTTTAAGTCATATCATTGAAAGTTGTATTTGTTTGTATCCGATACATACCGTAAATATACATACATATATAATTAAAAAACAGACTGAAACTCACAACGGTGTATGTGAGATTGAGTCAAAATAAACTACTTTAATACTTTGTCCTGCATTCAGCACAGTTATAGATCAGTTTAAATATTTAGACAAACTTTAATTAATTAATAAAGAAAATAACCAGCACGCTAATCAATAATTAAAATAATTAGTTCTCATGTTATAATGACGCATTATTCTCACTGTTACTGCACACAAATGACTCTGTTATAACAACATGTCGCTTTATCTTGTTATATGATGAAATGTTCTCGTTATTACACAAAATCAACGTCATGGCCCCTGTAGGTGTTACAGTGTTACAGGGTTCAGAGGTCAGACTGTGAGGGCGACTGTGTGTTCGGACCATGTGACCAAATGTTCCTGAGAGCCAGAAAGAAAGAAACAGTTTTTATCCTTCACAGCCGGACGCTCATCTGCAGGAGGAACTGGAACCAAACCAAGACACTGCTTCACTTACAGTCAAGTTTTCTTTCCTTAGAGCCGTGCTGCAGAGGGAGAACACACTGGAGCTGCTGAGCTCTCCTACTAACGCCAAACAAAATGCCTACACATTTTTTCAAGAATACTGACCCAGATACACTTGCAATTTATTGTCACTTATTGACCGACATATACACTGATACTGATATATCTGCAATAAATGAATATGAGCCTGCCCGTTTTATCGGTTTAGCTCTTGTGTTTTAAAGGAAGAAAACAAAGAATGAAAGATGCAAAGACAGCAGGAAGCAAATAAGAAAATTCAAAGAAAGTAAGAAAGCTATTCTCAATAATTCTGTAAACTACAACAGAGTAAATTATCACCTCTGCAAAGGTCAAACACACCTGGGATGGATTATTTGGGGGGAAATGTGGAGCTGAACAGAACAGTGTTGGAAGATGGTTGTGTTTTGGATAAAATGCACTAAAGCCAAGTTGATCCAAGCTGCTGAGTTCTGTTGTTGGTCAGCAATGAGTGACAGCAGCTGATGACGCTGAGCTGAGCTTTAGCTCATTAGATGGTTAGTTAGCACCATCTAGTGGACAGATAGTAGAACTACATCATCTGATGTGTGACTTCTCTGACACTGACTGGCTTTCTGCCACAGGTTAGACTGGTTTTGATGTGACTCTGCTTATTTTTTTTTTTTTTTTACTTGGACTCTGAAGGTATGAGGATGTGACGGCGTCCTCAGATCAGATGCACACAGACAGCAGGACTGACGAGGAAGAATGAGCAGCTTCTTCTCTCCCAGTGTTTCCTCCACACATGAAGGTGGAAAGTGTCTGTAAGTTGACCTGAAAGTGAGTTCAGCAGGTGAGAATCCTTCCAGAGGAATCTGTAAATGTTTGATGAACAGGATCACTTTGATCACATTGTGCTGTATCACTGTTTAATTGTACAGTAGAAATGCTTCTTGATTGTTTCACAATATCTGTTTAACTAACTTAATTATTTTTATGGAAGATTTTGATTCTTAAGTGTTTCTGTCTGAGTTAAAGGAAAATGATTTATGATGTATTACTGTTAGTAGTTCTCAGGTAGAATCAGCAGCAGTTTGATTGTAATCTGAGCTCACATCATGAGTGAAAAAAGCAGGGAGTGTCAGAACTGGTTGGACAGCTTGGATCAACTTGGCTGTGATATATTTTATCCAAAACACAACCATTTTCCAACAGCGAGACAGATTTGGTTTGAATGAAAGCTCTTCTCCAGAGTCCATGTGTCAACTGTCCCAGAGGCTGCAGAGTCCTTAGATGGACCTGCTCAATGTGTCTGATGGAAAGAGCAGCTGATTCTGTGTTTTCTACAATATTTGAGACATATTAGAGATAGAAATAAGAACTAATGTGTCCTGTGATGGAAACCTTGTTGTAGTGACAGAGTGCATCTCTCCCAGCAGCTGTGGACTCTGCTACGAATCAGTGTGAGGACGGAGAGGAGGACGTCCCTCCCTCTAAAACCACTCTGTGTGGGACACATGAAGCTCATGTCAGAGCTCAGCACTCAAATCACTCCACCATCATTATTCACACTCACTGTCACATCTGCACTACTGAATAACAGCTTACAACAACTAATATTTAACTACTAACTTTATTAGCTAACAAACACCCCAACGGCTCATTAGTCAACTAACCAACTAAGATGAGACAGCATCTTTCATCAGATCACATTCTGATGAACAGGAGAATGTTACTCATCCACTGTCTTCTTACTGATTATCTGTCTGTTTCTAAAATTTGAAGAAAAGAATGGTGACAGTCTGATCAAATTCATCTTTTTTCAATGTTAAACTCTTTCATTTGTCAATTGTTTGTTTGTATCAGGATGCAGCAGCAGAGACCAGACCCTCCTGAACCCAGCTGTGTGTCCCTGAAGAGTGACCGGTCTATGGATCGCCTTATTAACTTTAAAGTTGGACAACCTGCTGATGGAAGGTAAGAACTTAAAACTGACGTTTGTTATTATCTGACTCTCCTGAGGAGAACCCCGTCTTGGTTCAGATCTTCATAGTCTGTTGTAGGACTGAAGAATATTATTGTTTCAGTAGTGACATCACAGTGTACACCTCTATCCAAATGTCTATACCTCACCGCACTTGCAGACTATTTTGCAGATTTGCAGGTGATGGGTTTTTCCCCCAGGATATTCTGCAGTTTGGCCAGTGGTGGTTTCTGATCCTAGCTTACTCCCTTGTTCTTGAGTGACAGCTGATGGATCTCTATGGCTCATAGTGTATGGGGCTTTGGCTGATTTCTCCTTCACTAGGTTGAGTCACTCAGCTGCAAAGTGTACAATGACTGTTGGGGGTTCCAGGCCCTGAGGGGTGATCTGGGCTGGGCTCTACCTCCGGCTCACCTGGAGTGGATCCTGTGGCCTGCATTGCTATCTCATGTCCCAGGCTCTTCATTTTGCCCTGGTGCATTTTCAGGCCTCATGGGTTCTTGCAGGTCTTACCATGGAGTTCATTGTCCAATGGTCCATCCTGCTGGCATGCTCATTCTGCCCTCTTTCAGGCACTCCTGGGGGAATCCTTCTGAAGGTTTAGCTGTAGCTAGCTTGAGTTCTTTGTCATGGAATATGCAGAGTGGGCTGCTAACCCTTCCTTCCCCGGGTGCCATCTTTCTGAGTTGCCTGTCTCTCCAGTCATCACCAGTCTGTTCTTGAGCATCACTGGTAAGCTAGACTTGGTGGTTCTCAGGTGCACTGGGAAACATCATCAAGTGATGTGACCTTGGGTCATCAGGTGTTTATGGTCTTTTATCAATCAAGAATGATCAGACCCAGATTTTGTCCAGGCAGCACCATGTCACTGATCACTTCTACTGATCTGGGGGCTCTTTCAACAATCTCTGATTTGGTTCTTGGTGGTTCTCCTCTTTACTGCCCCTGTGATGCCCAGCAGTGTGACTGCTCTGCAGAACCAGAGGACAGTAATGGACTTTTTAATAATGGCTAGTTGCTAATTCCTTCTTAATAAATAAGACCAATTAACACCAGTTAAAATGGGATATCATATCTACCATAATATATTTTTAGGAAAGAGAGAAAGTTACTTATCAACTGCCTTTTTACAAATGTTCCATCTGGTTCTGGAATTTAAGTTAATCTTGTTACCATCTGCTCATTCAGGTTTGAACCATCTTTCATTTTTCACTCTTTTTCTTTCTATCAGGATCACGCAGCAGAAACAAGACTCTGCTGAACCCAGCTGTATGTCAATGAGGAGTGACCAGTCAAAGGAGTTTCCTCTTTCTTTTAAAGAAGGACAATCTGCTAATCCAAGGTAAGAATTTTATTTTTATTTCTTTGTTGAATATTATTTTTATTGACATATTTTTGATAACAACATACAAACCACACAAAAATCAATGCCCAAAACCCAACATAAACCTACACACACATGTGCTCACACACAACACACACATACACCCATGGGGAGGGATACAAGTAACTAAGAGAAATTCAACTTTACCATGTGACAAGCACACCAAAGCTCCTTGCAGTACATATCACCCACAACTGATTATTAAATGCAACCCATCAGGAACAGGAATATACAAGAACCAAACAAAGAAAGAGAAAACCCAATCACTATATGAGTACAAATACAAATGCTGTCATGTTGAGTCCAGATGTTGCAGAAAAGGACCCCAAGTTTCTTTCCACTTACGTTGACATTTTAAATTATTAGATCACAGTTTCTCCATGTGAATAACCGAAACAAGTTCATGCAGCCAATTTCTGAAGCACGGTGGAGTTGGTGTCTTCCAGTCTTTGAGAATAAGGTTTTTGGCTAGTACCATGCCCATCAATAGGGCTGATTGAATGTATGGAGGGAGAATTAAAGAGTCCTCTGAACATCCAAAGAGAGCGAAGTCCCTGTCAGGAGAGAGAGTCCTATAAACCCCAGAAATAAGAAAAAAATTCTTGACCAGAATGGATGAATTAGTGGACAGTTCCAAAATAAATGCAACAATGTACCTTCATTTGATTTACATTCATCACAGATTGAAGACACAGACGAGTAAAATTTATGTAACATGACCTTCGAATAATGAAAGCAGTGAATCACTTTGAACTGAATTAACCTGTGTCTGCTATGAATACGGGAAAGTGCAGTCCTCCATATTATATCAGGCAACACAGTGTTGATTTCCATTTCCCAAGCCTTCTTAAAACCATTGACTGATACAGTCTGTAGAGAAGAAATTCACAAATTTGGTGATAAGATTCTTTCTCTCTGGGGAAAGAGAAAGCAATTCCAAAAGTATGTGTCTCTCACACGGCAACTCAAAATGGGGGATGTTTTCCCTCACAAATATAGACTGAGGCAGATTATACTTTAAGCTTAATTGACCAAAAGACGCAAACTTGTTGTCTAAATAGAACTCTTTTATGCACTTACGCCCTTTTACATACCATGTAGCAAATGTGTTGTCCAGCAGTGCTGGGGTGAAGGCATGGTTGTGGCAAAATTGTGTATATATCAAAATACTAGGTACATCGTAGATGTGTTTAATTTGAGTAAGAATCTTCAGTGAATTTCTAACAACAAAACTATGACTTACTAATTTAGCAGCAGATGCAGGATTTGTAAAAAGTAAGGAGGACAGTGAGACATATGGTTTTTAAGGACGTAAGCTCTAATTTTAGCCAGAGGGGGGCAGACTTGAGTGATTCATGGTCTGGAGAACCCCATTGCCAGTATGCCAATGCCCTAGCAATAGCTGCCCAATAGTAATCTTTAAATACTGGAAGACCCAAACCTCCATCCAGAGTGGGCCTAAATAGATGTGTTTTTTATAATCTGTTTTTTAAATTCTATCTTATTCTATTATTCTGTCTCTAGCTTCTTAAAACAATCAGCTGAGAGCCATATTGGCAAATTTTGAAAGAGATATAAAAATTTTGGTAGAGACACCATCTTAATGGCATTTACTCTGCCAATCATGGATAGGGGCAGAGTCCTCCAGTATTCTATGCTGCATTTTAATTTATCAATACCTTCTAACAGATTTAATTTAAGCAAAAGCAATAAACATAAGTTCACTTTTATCCCAATTTATTGTGTAACCAGAAATCTTACTGAATGATTTAATATATTGTAAAACATAAGGAATACCCTCTTAAGGATTCATTAAGGTAACAAGTAAATCATCTGCGTACAGCGTAACAAGACAGTCTGATGTACCAGCTGGAATACCCTTGATGTGAGGATGACTTCTTATCCCAATTGCCAAAGGTTCTAGTGCTATATTAAATAACAAAGGGGACAGGCAATGTTCCTGTCTCACATCCCGATATAGACTAAATGGCTCTGATGAGGTATTATTTGTTATGACAGAGAATTTAGGAGAGTGATAAATCATTTCAATCCAGTCCACAAAAACCTTCCCGAATCCAAACCTCCTCAAAATTTCAAATAAATAAGGCCATTCGATGGAGTCAACAGCTTTCTG